>JAAAWM010011543.1:55000-85554 GCA_036873465.1 Thinopyrum obtusiflorum
ATATCATGGCATACACACATGCATTACATATCATTACACAATTGCATATTATCAACATTGCATTTCATCATTATCACTCACATACATGCATTGCATTCCATATCCTCATTTATTACATCATTGGCGACCATAGATGTAGTCTATCCATCTCGCCTCTTCATGTCTAAGGCCTTTTCCAATGCATTGGTGTTTAGGTAAGGTGCTAAGTGCATTAAAAACCTTAGTAACTAATTTCCCCAATGCATAGGTGCTTAGCATTTGTAGCTAAACCTATCTCATTTAATTATTTAACACTTAAACTCCTTCATGCATTGGTTGGTAGCCATAGGTTCATGCGCTTAGCATCGTTTCCTTTTGGAGTCATCATAATGCTCTCTCTCCTCATTAATTGCTCTGTCACATCTTTTTTTTGCCTATGTACCACCTTTAGCACTAGTACACCTTGGAGCACTGGGAAGGGCCTAAACCATTAGTCGTTGCCTTTGTTGAGTAGACGAAGTCTATCTTCTCTTTGCATGTCCAGACCATCAGTCGTTGCCTTTGATATCTGCCTGACCATGCTATCAAGCTTGAACAAATAATTTTGCATAAGCATAGATAAACATGGATCTACATAAATTAAGTGAAGATTGGAACGGACACACTACGTGAGAGATGGCAAGCATATTTATCACCCCATCCTCAATCCAACTTTCTGAGTCCATAGCTTTGGTGTTGATGTACCAACTAGAGATATCCGGTCTGGTGTTGTGGGAAAAAAACAGAGCAACACTAATTGCGTGAAATTTTTGCCGCACTGCACGAAACAGACTTCTAAAATAGAAGTGATTTATGCAGTACATAAAAATTTCACGACAATAACGAAGTCGGATTCCCCTAGTTTACACAAAATGGAAAAAAATAATCTTTGGAAGTACCAACATTAATAAAATCCGAAAAAGTTAACTAAAGCTTTCATAGCTCAGTTGGTTAGAGCAACCGTTTAGTAAGCGGGAGGTATTTCAATGAAAGCAAAAGTTTTTTTTTCGTTTTTCGTAGAACTAGAATGTAACCAATTTTCAGAACTAGAATGTAACCAGTTTTCGTAGAACTAGTGTCGAGCTCCTATGGTGGTGGCTCCAGCTGCCAAAGACGGTGTCGTCCTGCCACCTCTGGTTGCATTCGGGTTGGGGCATACGGGTCCCTTGCCTCCCCGGCAGTAGATGCACACGCAGCAGTGCACCTGCCGCGGGTCCATGGCAGGCATGAGTGAAAGGCCACCCGACACAGTTGGGCTCGTCGGGTCTATCCCGCATATGTTGCCTCGTAGCGAGATGAGTTGCGTGGTGGCTCTTGGGATCTTCTAGGGTTGTGTCTTCGTGGAAGGCGTGTGGACTAGCGGAGGTGTTGTGCGTGGGGGTGTTGGAGTTGGTGTTGGGCGGTGCTCTAGGCAAAAGCTTGCCGATCGTCGACGTGGATGTCTGTGGACGTCATTTCACCTCCTTGGAGGCGCCGCAGTGGATTCCATCCCGTGCACATCCTCAGATCCAACTCTTCGGGTGAAAGCCTAAGGCTCGTGAGTCGGTAGTAGGTTACGATACGATTTTCCTCCCCTCCCGCGTCGCTCCCGCGAGCGACCGGGGGGGCAAACCCTAGCCGCCGCCAGCCTCGGCTCCCCCGCCCCTCCCTCTCTCCTCGCCGCCGCCTGGTGCGCCGCCGGGCAAAGCCCGGCCGGCGGAGGCGGCGGCGGGGCTCTTTCTCCCCCCGCCCGTCGCTGGTGGTCGCGGGATCCGGCGTGGGGCGGCGGCGGCGCGCTGGCACGGGGCGCGACGGCGTGATGGCGGGCGTTGGCGGCGGGGTCGCGGACGTCGAGATCCGGCGCGGTGGGCTGCGTGGTTGGTCTCCCGTGGCGGCGGCGGCTCTGGTGGCGACCAGATCCAGGGGCCGTCGGCTGTGGGCGGCCGTGGCGCCGCCGGCGGGGCTTCCTCCGCTACTCCAAGGAGCCTAGCCGCCTCGGGTGTGGGTGCGCGCGGCGGGGTGGCCGGTGCTCGCCTCACCGGACCTGGGGTCTCACCATCTGCAAGTCTGCTGCGGCCCAGATCCATGGCACAGCGGGGTTCTCCGGCCGGTTGCCTGTCCCGTTCGCGGGCGAGGTGGTGGCTGCAGTGCCGGACTGGTGATCGTGGCTAGGGGGGCCATAGACGCAGTCCAATCTTCGGTGGTGATTCCGTCGTTGGCGTCCTGCCCTGTTTCGGCCTCCTGGCTGATGGTTGGGAGGCGCTGACGGGGGTTGAGGTGTGTCATCTCTGTCGGATGTATCTATGTCGGCCGGCGGTGTGCAAGGTGCAAGGTTCGTGCTTGATGGTGGGTTCTTCTGGACGCCGGGGCGGCGGCCTCGGGTGGCGGTCCGCCATTTCGGCTTTCAGCAGGCGGCTTGGCGGCGGTGATGGTCACGTCTTCTGGTCGTGTGGGCGGCAGCGGATGCGGCATTGGGAGATCCTGGTCCCAGCGGTGCCTCGGCAGTGTTGGTTCCCAGATCGTGCTCTGGAGGTTTGTTTGGTGGCGGCAATGTCTTCTCTCTGGGTGGACAGGTGCTCGAGTTTCCTCGGTGTGGCGAGGTTGAGAGGATCCAGGCGAAAGCCTTGTGCTTTGGCACCAACGACGACGATGCCCGTGGGTGTCGCATCCCTCTTGGGGGCGTCGTTGAGGCTACTCTCGCCAAGCCAGGGCTTCGGGTGAAAACCCCTGACCGGTCCCTCGGTCTCGACGGCGGCGGCACGATGTGTCGTTTCCCTCTTGAGGGCGTCGTCGTGGAGCCCAGGTTACCTCTAGTGTGCCGCGCTGCCACCGGCGGGCATGTTCAGATCCTGTCCTGGGGCTCCCATGGCTCTACCGTAGGCGGATGCACTTACCTCCTATCTTTTACACGGGTCCTTGTTGGTTCCACTCGTGGTCCGTGGTTGCCGCAGGCAGGGTCGGGCTCCACGATCCGGAGCGGGAGGGCAGGGGGCCCTCTCCGGCGGGAACTTGGCGTGAGTGGCGACACGAGGTCCGGCGGTTTCCCTTGGCGGCGAGTCTTCGTCCGTGTTGGTAGTCTAGGTGGCCTTGTGGTAGGGTGTGATATCTCATGTTTTCTTGTTTTTTCCTTTGTTCTGCTTTTGTAAGAGGTTCTCCTCATCACCATGTATCAGTTCGGCTGTGTTGCTTTATTTATAAAGCGGGGCGGAAGCCTTTTTCGGTAAAGCCTAAGGCTCGTTCATCTTTGCATACCCTATTCCCATAAACTTGATATGAGGAAACATTCATGTAGTGGGATCTTGAATAGTTTAAATTTTAGGACCCCAAGTGCCACACGTGTGGCACGAATACATGGCAACTCCGAACGTTTTTTATGACAAATTTAATGACATGAGGATGACAACTTTAGTTGTCAAGCATGGCAACTTTCTTTTTGGATGGCAAGTTTCAGCTTTTTTTTGGGTTTATTTTTTCTTTTCGGATGGCAACTTTAGTTGTAAAAAACATCAGGACCGGATTGCTTCGTGCCACACATGTGACATTTATCATTTGGAAATTTTTATCTCACATCAATATTATTTCTTCCTTGGGAAGGATGGGCGCGGTCAAAACACGCCTTCATGTCCCGGTACAGTTTAATAAAGCACGCACGAATATCGGCTGATTCCACTCCGCTTGAAACCAGATACGATAGTCAAGCATGGCAACTTTTTTTTTGGATGGCAAGTTTCAGCTTTTTTTGGGTTTATTTTTTCTTTTCGGATGGCAACTTTAGTTGTAAAAAACATCAGGACCGGATTGCTTCGTGCCACACATGTGACATTTATCATTTGGAAATTTTTATCTCACATCAATATTATTTCTTCCTTGGGAAGGATGGGCGCGGTCAAAACACGCCTTCATGTCCCGGTACAGTTTAATAAAGCACGCACGAATATCGGCTGATTCCACTCCGCTTGAAACCAGATACGATAGAAATCTATGACATGTTAATTTGTTTTAGGATCATCTTGCACAGGGAGGCAAAACCCAGAATATCTTTTATTAAAATACAAGCACAAGTAATAGAACTTGCTTCCCCGCAAAAAAAAAAAAGTAATAGAACTTGCTTGGGGAGGACAAGATTGAGTAATCACTAGTTAATTGCTTCGCCCAAATTGACTATTGTTCTTAATCAAATGGCTGGTTGTTCCATTAGCATTCGCTCTGCTCAGTATAAGGGACAAAACTTGCATTGATATTGGTCTGGTTAGACCTTGAAAGCAGGCGCAGGGAACTAGTTTGGAGCCTATTGCATGACATTATACTCATCTTGTCCTTGAACATATTCGACTATATGAACCTGGTGTTCAATTGGGTTGTCGAACCATTTTTTTTGTTTGTATTGGGTTGTTTGCATGTCAATGCATAGGCCTAGAGAAACTCTTTGTACTCGGTTGCACCATCTAGATACGACAACAAGGAGAGAAAGCATGTCATTGTCTAAAAAACATAAACAGTCATCTTCCCTTGTTCTGTAAGTGCATTCTTCCCCATAAAGAACAAACATTGGAACGAGAAACTCCAAATTTAAAACACGAAATTTGAAATCAGAACTTCTGGAGAGATTCTGAGGCTTGAAATTCAGGATGTAAACAACGATTAAGCTTTAACTAGAGAGTAAATGTGGCCAAAATTTAAGCTGGAAGCTCTTAAACCAGAAAGTTTCTCTTTTAAAGAGTAAATCCAAGTTTATACACGTTGTTTTGGCACTATTGACACAAATGACCCCATTTAAGAGATTTTCATCGATATTAACCTATTTAGGGAAAATTGTGCAACATTTTACCATTTTAAAGAAATTTAGCATGTTATGTCAAGCAGGTCCTAGCAGTTAGGGTACATGTGACTTGCCCGCCTGGTCCGGCTCTCCGCACCGGTTGGCTAGGTCGCACCACGACCCGACTCGAGGCGCACCACTCTCGCACACTCCCCTCGCTCTCGCTCAATGAAGAACGCAATGGCGGAGGGTGCTTAAGCTGATTGACGCGGTGGTTCCTTCGCAGGGGAGGGGATGGCTGGGGCGCGACGGGCTCAGGCTCGACCATGTACTACGTAAGAGGCACATGACGCGGGATCAGGCGCGCGGGGTGCACGGAGCCGAACCGGAGACCAAACCAGGCGAGCGTGCGCGTGGAAGAAAACAGTTGCAGAGGAAAACTTGTCACATGACAAGCCATGTGTACCTTGACAACTCGGACCCACTTGACAAAACATCCTGAAAGGGTAAATGTGGCACACCTATCCCAAACTATCCCTAAATGGGGTGATATTGTTAAAATAAGGGTTAAAATGAATTTAACCGTTTCTTAAAGAAAATGGGGTAATACTTTGATTTTGGTTTGAGCTGCATCTCTGGTAAGGTGAAGCACATGCAGCTGTCTTTTGCACATTGACCGGGCCATAGAATGGTTGTAACTCTTAACCAATTACCTCATGAGGAATCTTGAAATTGGTAGGTAGCAAACAGGATATAAAAAATAATCTCCCATGTTTGTTTTGAAGCTGAATCTTGATCCAACCCCACACAGCGACGTCTGAAGAACGTAGCCTGAAGAATCCAAACTCAATAAAACAAGCAACTTGTGGACACCGATCTTCTTTCTAAGCTGTGCCATTGACATTCTTTGCTGTAACTGTCCCTTTCAGTTTGTCGTTCTCCATGTACAGAGCAGGTCACAACACAAGCATTGCTAAATTAACAATGATCCATGACCAATCTTGGACCATGACCTGTTTGTTCTGGAATCAGCTTGTGGTGCCTGTCTAAGCCCCTCCTTTTCAATTAAAATACAGGTACATGTGATAACCATTAAATACCTCTAGCTACTTGCTAGGGCCTAATTAACCTAGATTTTCTAGAGCATTGTGTATACAGAAGCACTAGCTAGCTTGGGATTAGTACTGATTGAACATGTATTTAGTGGAGTAGATTGAGCTGGATGCAGCTGGGTGGTAGCATCTCAAGGGGAATTACAAGAGATTGAGTAATCAGTGGTACAGTTCATTGCTTCTTCCAAAGTGACTGTTTGTTCTTAATCCTTTGTCTGGCTGCTCCGCGGAAGAACCCAAAACATATGCTTATGGGTGCAAGCGTCTGATCTGCCCAGCACAAAGGGACAGAGACCTGCATTGACATTGATTTTGGTAGATCTTGGAAGCTGGCGCATGTTACAGGTTTGGAGCCTATTGCATGGCCTTATTCTCATCTTGTACCTTCTTTTGTTTATTATAATGTAAAAAAATACAGATTTTGATGATCAATAGTTGTGGGATGAGATGCTTTCATGGTCTCAATCCTGTGAAATTTCCAAACATGACTTGAAAGGATTTGCAACCGGAAAATTTGAATCATGAACTGATGATCATCAACGGGAAACAGAGGTGCTACAAGGAGAAGCGAATTAAGGGAGCAAAACTAGCAGCAAAGTTATGTTACACACCACATCACTGACTATGTGATTATGTCTCAGTAGCCACTGTATACATCACCACAAAGCAAGGCAGTATAGCCAATGGGTTGAACACAGAGAGTTCATCCAAATCTGAGCAGGGACTGACGCTGTCACATCCAGACTCCTCTGAAGAATTGCTGCTGTTGACGAGCTTCTTCACTCTCCCTGCCACCACCCTGCACACCAGCATCGCCCTCTTCTCGTCGCCGCCGCCGCCACCCGGCAGAGGCGTTTGCGCCTTGTCGTGAGCCCGTCCGCTCGTCGCCATCGTCGCAATTTTCCCATCGCCGTCGACCCTGACGATAACGAACACACAGTTTGTCAAGCTGAAGGCCCTGCAAAACTTTAGCTCTGAACTCTGAACATTTGCACGGTGTTGGTTCAGTACCTGAAGCCGTCTCTGATAATGCTGCACAGTTTGCAGTGCTGCGGAGACGACCGGCAGAGGGAGGTGGCGCCGGCGAGGCCGAGGGAGCACGTGAAGGTGGTGCAGTAGAACCGGAGGATCTCGTTGCCGTCGGCGGCGCACCGTGGGAAGCTCCTCCTGGCCAGCTCATCGGTGCTGCTCGCCGCAATCGCCTTGACGCGCTCCCTGTACTGCTCGAACCTCTCCACGGTCTTGCCGGAGCTGTGCACCTTCAGAATCCTCTCGATCCTGCAAATCGGGGCTGCCCGCGGCTTCCCGACGAGCCAGCTCGACTGGAAGATGATCTCCACCACGTTCCTGCTCGTGTCCTCCGCGCCGAGCTCCGAAACTGCAATCATTCATGCATCAATGGATTTACATCAAAACTGTATATGATTGAAGAATGTAAAGCTTTAATCAGCTGCGTTTTTGGTACCTGCATGGCGGGTTGCTCGGTGGAGCTCGAGGGACTCGGCTTTGACGAAGAACTCATCGCAGTCGGAGCAGGGGAGCATGCCGGCGCCGCCGACGAGGCTTGTCCTCGGGTCCAGTACTGAGTGGCACTCGTAGTAGCAGCCGGAGAGCTTCCTGAAAGACCTGGAGCCGCCAACGATGGACGAAAGCGGCGACGACGACGAAGATGACGACGAGCTGACGGTGGTCGCCGTCGTAGCCACCGTGGTCTCCGAGTTGAACGACGACGACGCTGACACGTCCGCGCCGGAAGGGACCACGGACACGGACAAGATGTCATTGTCCGGAGCCTTGAGAGACCTACTGCTGCTCGAAACATTGCGGCCGCTACTCCGGCAGCTTTCCCTGCTCAGCACAGCGCTCTCCTTCGTGCCGCAGATTGACCCTGGGCAAGTAATGCTCCTGCCAGTGCTGACAATCCTTTTCGCTGTGGTCGTCGTCTTCTTCCTCTCGCTCCTGCTGTTCTTGCTCTCTACTGCTCCTGCTGGCTGGCTTCTGCTCTTCAACGCCATGGCTCCCCAGAAGGAAGAACCTGATTTCCTCTGCTGCTTTTTCTCTCCTCCTATGCTCATCTTCTTGCCAGCTGCAGTTGCATCCATTGTGGTTGGGGAGGAAGGAGAAGTAGCTGGAAGGCAGACCTATCTTAAACCTTGTTGGGAGGGAGGGAGGGAGAAAGGGGTGCTGAGATTAGGGGACGGTGTCTGAAGCTTTGCTCAGTAAACAAGCTTTAGGCTCCATTGCTCCATGATTAGTTTAGAGTATTGCCCTTAATGACCCCCTTTTGGTGTGGTGTGTGCACTGTAATAATCTGGTAATGGTGGGTGGTGGGAGTGAATGGAAAGGCACGCACACAGGGTTGGGTTGCAGATGCCAAGGAGATAAAAGCATGGCATGGGCAGCTTGCAATCATGCTTCCAATCCTGACCATGTGGTATGATGTATATCCCCTCTGTGTGTTCGTGTCTTTTTTTGAGATGGCGAATAAACCAGAGGGAATAATCATGTGATCTCGATCTCAAGATTATAACAAAATGGATAAATGTACATCTCATGGTTTAGGAGAATGAAATGCAAAAAAACATCACAATAGCGGTCTCATTAGCAGGAAACCACCACTTTACAATTTGTGCCAAAAATCACTGCACGGAAGAATTGACTATGGCAAAAAAAAGCATTGAGTATTATTTTGAGCGCGTTCTGACATGGCAAACCCCTCACGTGACGATAGGGGTGATGGTGCGCCGTTAACGGCCAGTCGGGGCCAGCTCGGTCGGAATGCCCCCCTTTAGGGAACGCTATGCCTTCGTGGAGAGATGGAGAGGTGAGCAGCGAGGAAGATCTCCACTCCCAGTACACCGTCATGGATATGAATTTGTGGGTAAGTTTCAGACTGCTCAAGAACTAGACATTTGGGTTAGGTTTAGGGTTAGGGTTTGGATTTGGGGAGTTTGGGTTTGAGCTCTCATTCGAGCCTCTTTGGAAGGATTTGTTGGTTTATTTAGATTCTGTCAATGTAGGAGAACCATGAGACCATTGTGGATGCATCTTTCTGTGGCATGGTAGCGGATCCGTCCATCAAATGCGAGCTTCACCAGGCCAGTTCCAAGAAATGTGTTGCTTTTGATGGCATAGATACTCGGAGGAGATTTTAGGGTTGTGCAATGCAGGTTATTTTTGCTTGCCTTGTTGTTTCACCACTTTGCTCTGTAGTTGTTTGATTTCAATGTGTGTGTAGTGACTAGTCATCTGAAACTGAATCTTGTTCATTTTGACTGGATTAAACTCAATATTGTTGTTGTTAAAGGTTAGCCTGTAGTTTAATGAATTTGAATTTTACTGAATGTTGTTGTTCAAGTTCGCTCTGTACTTTAGTGTATCTGAATTGTACTGAATATTGTTGTTCAAGTTCAGTCTGTAGTTAAGTCAATCTGAATTGTACTGTCATTATGTAGTTAAATAGTAGTATATGTTAAAGATATAAGCTTGATTTATTGCTTTGTACTCCCTCCGATTCTATTTAGTCTGCGCGGTGCTACAGTGCACGCGAAACGAGGGGGGGGGGGGGGGGGGGGGGGGGGGGGGGGGGGGGGGGGGCTCGGTTTTTTGGGATGTGTAGCTCCGTGTTAACTCTACCCATACCAAAAATCCTAGGATTTTTCGATGAAAAATGAGAGAGAAATCGGCCGCCTCGTTTTGCGTGATGAACAGTAACGCGCAGAGTAAAAAGAAACGGAGGGAGTACTTTTGTAAACAAGCATTTTGAAATAGTGTTGTCAGTCTAAACAATGATATTCGTAGGTGTGTTGAGTGCTATATTTTAGTTTTGGTGGAACAATTCAGTTTAGTTGTGCTTTGCTGTATTTGGATATCATTTAGATGTGCTAAGTTTGGTTGTTCTCTGTCAGTTATGTTGATGTGTGTCAATGCACTGTTTTTGTGGATGCCTTCTGTTTATGCATATTTTGGCTGGTAATGCCCACTGTTAATTAACTGGTAGTTGTTCATGGTCTAGTCAATTTAAATGAATCTTACTGTTTTTAGTTCAATTATTATTTGCAGGGAGGTCTAGACTATGGAATGGTTGATTGGGTTGTTGGGCCTTAGCCTGTCATACTACAAAGGTATCTAACAAAACTTTGGGAGATGTTTCACGAGCAAAACTGTGGTAGGCTGACTAAGAGAGAGAGCTAGCCAAGCTTAAGAATCAGAATGAGTTCCTATTCAATCAGTATGGTGATCTTGTTGCAGATGTTGGCAAGCTATTTGATTGGAAATATGAAAAGGAGAAGCAAATGGACTATGAGAAGTCATCAAAGGATGCTGAAGATGTGAAGAAAAAGATGGAAGGGCTAGAGAAGCAATGTAAGATGGAGCTGGAGAAGGAGAAGCTGAAGCTGGCCAAGGAGCAAAGGTGCATCCTTTCTTCTCAGGCATATATCATCAGGAACACCAGGAAGGTCATGAAGGAGATCAAGGAGGATAGGATTTTCTTCAAGAAGGGAAGAAGAAGGTTGAGAGTGTGATTGGTGACTTGCTGAAAATTGGGCATGGTAGCAAGGAGAAGCTAGAGAAGATCAAGTCCATGTAGAGGAATGAAGTGGAAGCTTTGGAGGTTAAGTATATATTAGGCCCATATACATAACAGGCCATGGAAGCTTTGTAGACCTGCTGATCTTAGTTGTAATGGCTAATGCAAACAATGTGGTTAGGTGTTAGGTTGCAATCACATGGGTTATGGCCCTGGTTCACACTCGTTGTGTTGAATTCTATGTTATGTTATGATGAAATTATCCTTGTTATGATCATGTGATGATGTCTAGCTAATGATTATTCCTGTTATGATCCTTGTTATGATGCTAAATGATTTCTAGTGGGCTTTTTTCACTGTTAATAAAACCCACCTACCTACCACGCACCCCTGGAGTGTAAATAAAAAGCACTAAACCCCACACCAGTCCAGTCAGAACCCCTCCCCGCATGCCCTGGCCGCCACACCACCCCACTCCACCCTTAGCCTCCATGGATCCTAATCCAGAAGAAATCACTGATGAAGAGGAGGCACCAGCGCTGAGGGTGCCCAGGCTGGCGGCGTGAGGGCAACCGGCGCAGAGGGCATGGGCTATGAGGGCTCTGACGGCCATAGGCTACACCGTGGAGTACAAGCGACGGCTCGCCAACATGATCTTAGGGTTCCGCAATGAAGGAGAGTATGAGCAGTGCTTCCTCAATGACCACAGTCGCACCTATGATCAGATCATCCAGTGGGCGAGAAGGAAGACAAGTCTAGCTCCACATCTAGCTACAAGGCAAAATTGGAGGAATTTTCTTTACTCCTGAAGCTTTGTGTCTGAATTTTTGACCAAGTGTCTCTGAATTCAGTTATCTCTGAAGATAGTCAATTATGTGTCATGTAGCAGACTATGTTTGTCAGCCTAATTTTGTTTGTCAATTATCTGGTGTTAGTCAATTATATTTGATGTAGCAGAATTGATGAAGGGGTTTAGTTGAATTTGTCTAGTCAAGTCTTGTGTTCTTAGTCAATTATCTCTGATGTACCAGAAATGATGAATGTAGTTGTGTACTTGTAATCCAATCTTATGTTGCACTAGTTGAGTGTGTGCATCTTGGTCCAACACATGACAGAAACTGGAAATTAGCTTGCCCAATTCCAGTTTCATTTGTTCAAAACCTAAAGAGTGACATCTTGGTCCAATAACATGAACCAAGCATAGAACATCCAAAACTACATAATACAATACAAATGTAGGTAACATAGTGCATAGCACAGCACAAATATAGGTAGCTTATTACATACCACAAACAGAGGTAGCATAGTGCATAAGATTAGTTCACATCAAGCAAATAAGCATCAGTCTTAGCAACTTCACAAGTACTTACACACACACACACACACACGGGGGGGGGGGGGGGGGGGGGGGGGGGGGGGGGGGGGGGGGGGGGGGGGGGGGGGGGGGGGGGGGGGGGGGGGGGGGGGGGGGGGGGGGGGGGGGGGGGGGGGGGGGGGGGGGGGGGGGGGGGGGGGGGGGGGGGGGGGGGGGGGGGGGGGGGGGGGGGGGGGGGGGGGGGGGGGGGGGGGGGGGGGGGGGGGGGGGGGGGGGGGGGGGGGGGGGGGGGGGGGGGGGGGGGGGGGGGGGGGGGGGTATTGTAGAGTAACTCTCAACCACTAAGCTCAATGACATCATCCTCTTCACAATTCCCCTTAATCTTCTTCAGCTTACCCTTGTGAATTTCACCCACTTTAAGCAGGTCAGCAATAACATACTCTAGCTTCTTATCCTTCCTGAGCTCATACCTCTCCTTCATCACAGTCTTGAGCTCATCCCTAGCAAAATCTAGTTCTTTTCTTATCCTTTTTCAAGTCATGGATCTCCCTCTTGACCAGATCCAACTCCTTCTTGATCCCACGTGTATCCTCTTTCAGCTCATGATTCTCCTTCATGGTGTTCTTGATCACTTCTCCTTGAATAACATGAATGGCCTTGAGATCACTGATCACATATTGCTTGTTCTCTAGCTTCTCTACAGGGCTACAGAGTCCTCTGACATCATTTTCTAGTAATTCTCTCGTTGCACCTTTTACACTGTCTCACTCAGTAGCTTGTTCACATCACTAACTAGATTTTTGTACTGACTGTCCAACTGCTTAATCTTGTCTTTGAGCTTGAGCACTTGACTTGCATGAACATGCCCTTCCCGAGTTCTAGCACCCATGCATTCTTCATATTTTTCCCAGAGCTTGTGAAGTGCCTTTTTTCAGGGATTCGGGACACTCCTTGTCAATCCAATGAATAAAACCACATTTTCCTACCTGCAATAGCAAACAATTGAAAGGACTTTAACAATTGACCATGAAAAACTAGCAAGTACATAACTCAGCTACAATGTTCCACAAACACTACAGGGCATAACTAATCTACAATGTTCCACAAACACTACTTAGCAGCCAAAAATGCATAACTACAACATGTCCAAATATAGCACAACATAACTGAATTGTTCCACGAAAAATGTTCATCGCATGACTGAAATATACAGTAGGCATTGACACACAACATTATGTCCAGCTTATATAGCTTAACTGACAGACAACATCCAAATATAACAAAATTGACACACAACACTAGCTCCAGCTTATACCAGCCATAGACAACACTAACTGAACAAACATCTCCAAAACTACGCAGTTTACAAAAACTGTAAACACATCAGAGATTATTAAAGATGAAAAAGAGGAGGATTAAAAGATAGGAAAATTGTCTTACTTCCTGACCACATCCATAGAATCTTCTTCTAGTGAGGCTGCCTTCAACTGCTACCAATTTCTTGGCAATTTTTAGCTGGTAGCAAAGGACAGGGGCCTCCTCATTGCCCACAGGGCTCTCAAATTCAGAGTATTCTATGGTGATAGGGTCCTACATTCAGGTCAAAATGAATGAAAAATGGTCAAATCGACTAGATTTGATCCAAATCGCCCCCAATCGAAAGATCCCCAAATCCCACCAAGAACCCTAACCCTAGCCTGTGAGATCAAGTACATAGGGTGCTTACATTTGAGTCACTCCTCCGCGGAGTCCTCACTGCTCTCTCCATCATTCCAGGACATTATGGTGATGGCGGCGTCACAAAGGTCGTGATGGAGGAATAGAGAAGAGCGCACGAGAGAGCGAGAGCGAGAGTGAGGGAGAGGTGTGAAAGAGAGCACATGGTTGTTTCCCTAAAGGGAAATGTTTCGACCGAGCCGGTCTCGACCAACCGTTAATGAATTGCCATCACTTCTGCCACCACATGGGAGGTTTGTAACGTCAAAATGCGCTCAAAAAAATACTAGGCGTTTTTTGCCACTGTCAATTCTTTGTGTGGTGCTTCTTGCCATGAATTGTAAAGTGGTGGTTTTCTGCTAATGGGACAACTATTGTGGTTTTTTTTGTTTGCATTTCACTCTGGTTTATGATGAAGATTGATATTTTCTATTCTCTATCCTTTTTAGAATGAAGCCGCAAGAGGCGTCCGACTTTAAATTAATAAAGCCCACAAATCAGGCAACATCCAACACAAACCAACACAGAGTTTAAAATTCTAGTCTCTATCTCTCTCTCTATCCCTCTCTAGTATTAACAACTTTCTTACTTTTTTTCTCATCCCATCCTCCATGACCCTATCCATCAGCTCATCCTTGTTTCCGTCTGCCCACAATCGCGACTGAACAACCGCCCCATAGCCCCACCTGTCCAGACCTTCTCGAGCACCTTTGGTTCTCTCTCCTACCGCCTCATGCCCTCTTACCGTCTTCACGCCGCCTTTCATTGCTAGATGTTGCTGCCCTCCACCTCCTCTTCCTACAACGGCTTCCATCCACATGATCTCATCCCTCTCCAACCCAAGTAGTGTAGCGCTGGTCTCGCACCCTTCCTCTACCTTCACGCTGCCTTTCGTTGTTCGATGGATGGGTGCCGCCATGGCGATCGCATCTCCCACCTTCGTGCCTTAGGTTTGGCAGTTGACGATGAGGTTAAGGGAGGCGTGTAGAGGAGCGACTGAGAGGGGCACGAGGTGGCAGGATCCGGGGAGCCGTTCAAGGGGACGAGGAGGAGCTCGCGATTTCCAGGCTCAGTCTGCCTGACCAGCTCGTTGCCACACTCACGAAACGTGGAACCATGGGTGTGCGATGCGCTAGGGTGTCCACCAAAGTCCTCCTAGCTCAATCCACTGGCACCCAAAACTTACGCACGAGGAGCAGGACACGGGGTCCAGCGAGTTAGAATCATAATTGAAAAGTCCCTGGTGTGTCTGACAAGAACTCCTCACTTTTTCCTATCATACTAGTCGGAGGATGGATGATCTTTATGCAACGAAAACTACTTTATCTTTTGTTCAAGGTTGTAATCAAGTCATCCCGATCTCGCCGAACACAAACGATGCCTCTCATGATCTCAGCAAACACAAAAGCAGGTTTTGCTTGCCGTTACTCCATGTTGGTCTGCTTCTTGTTGTTGTTGTTGTTGTTGTTGTTGTTGTTGTTGTTGTTGTTGTTGTTGTTGTTGTTGTTGTTGTTGTTGTTGTTAGGGCAAATCCAACGCGCTGATGCAAACAGGAACGGATTTTGTCCATTTGGGTTGGTGTTTTGGGCGGCGTCCGCCCCCATCCGTGTTTGGGTGGTCAGTGCACCCAACGCGCCGATGCATTTTCGTCCGTGCGGTTGGTACGCGGCCATATTTTTGCACCCTTTTTTTGCATACATATCAAAAACATTGCCCGAATAATTCATATCCAAATAAAAATATCATAGTTTTATAACCAAATAAAATATTTTAGTTTACAAACCAAATGAAAAATTATCACAAAGGCGTTTGAAAGAAAAAAGCTCATACATCTATTGGTTGCCAAGGTGAGCTCAATCACGCATTTCATGATGAAATTGGGTGAACTTTGCAAATGTTGTCGCTCCTCTATGCTTAGAGCATCTCTAGCAGACCCCACATAACGTCGACCCGCAAAACGCTAGCCAAAGAGATCGCGGAAGAAGTGGATGTTATCGTAAACTCTGCAGCAAATACCACTTTTGATGAGAGGTTCGTCGTCTGCAGTTCGCGGAAAAACGGCTTTGCGGGCCGGCGCGGACGGCCGCAGAGGCAGACCCCGCAAAACGGACCCGTATAAAAGGATATTCGCGGAATATGCTATTTTACGGGTCGGCTTTGCGGGGTCTGGTCTGGCGCAGCTCCCGCCGGCCCGCAAATCCTAAATTTGCACCTCAATTTGACACAGGATAATGCATTTCTTTGCTTTTTCAACAACATTGGATACATAAATATCACCAAATCTTTGCTAGAATAGCAAGACCAAAGAAAACAAGAACCACAATTATGCATTTTAGAAGATTTCCAACTTCCATAACTGCTCCCACTAGTTGAAGCAATATCTTCTCCATGCACTCATTGTTGATCTGCGGATTCTTGATGTCTTGCATTCTTCATTCTTCTTCTTTGGTTCTAAAGAAGTAGACGTTGCTTCCCCTCTAGTTGCACATGCAGCCGCTTCATTACCTTCGATTGTACTAAGGAGTGCACGAACGTCTATTAAGTTTCTTTCTATCAATAAATCAATGAATTCGCCTTCCCAAAACCAAAATAAGCATCCATCTTCCTACACACATGATGGTGTTCTAGATGAGCTATCGCAATTGAACCAAAGAATGCGGTGCCAAAGCCGAATGAAAAGAACACGTACCCCGTCGTTTTCGCATTTGAAGAACACCCATCCGGGGTGCTTCGGCGTGCCCGAAGTTAGCCGCAGCACTGTCCGCGTGCAGTCGTCGCACTGTATGAGCGGCATCGGCGAGCCGTAGAGCCGCTGCGTGAGCGTAGAGCCCGACGGACGGCCGGCCGAATCCATGCCGGCAAACCGGCGGCGGCGGCGACAGGACGAACCCGTACCTGCATGCGGCGATGGGACCTTGTCGGGGCTGTGCGAGGTGCTCCCCGACCATTCCATCGCTTGGCGCAGCTACCGGCGGCCGGAAAATCCAAATTCGGGCCGCCTGCGACGAAGGGTCGTAGATCTGCAACTTTCCGGCCCGCCGACGCAGGAGAGGGGTGGCTGATGGCAACCTCGTGCGTGTGGCGGCCTTCGGCGTGATCCCGCCGGCTACTGTCGCCGGAATCGTGGGCGGCGGCCCGACGGCGGGGCGAGGGGGAGCGGGGAGTTGGTAGGTGGGGAAAAGCGCGGGCTGAAATGTCCCGGGGGGGCCCCCCCCCCCCCACCAACCGCTCCCGCTATATGCAGGGCACCGACGGGCCGGGGGGGAGAACCCGCGTATTCGCGGGTTGGGGTCAAGATTTTGCCGCGCCCCTCAAAATTTTTTACGGGTCGGCCGCGTTTGCGGGGTTTGTTCGGGCGGGATTTTCCGCGCCGACCCGCATTTTGGCGGTTATTTTGCGGGTCGGGGCGTTATGCGGGGTCTGCTAGAGGTGCTCTTAGGCACAACATTTTCACCCTAAAATTGAACCCTTGGTCGAAGATTTCATCCTCCCGCCCATCCTCTACGATCATGTTGTGTATGATCACACAAGCAGTCATCACCTCCCACAACTTCTTGGTGCTCCAAGTTCTAGCAGGATACCGCACGATGCCCCATCGAGACTGAAGAACACCAAAAGCATGCTTCGCATCCTTCCTAGCACTCTCTTGTGCTTGAGCAAATCTCTGCCTCTTCTCTCCTATCGGGTTGGTGATTGTTTTCACAAGAGTAGTCCACTGAGGATATATACCACCAGGTAGGCAGTATTCTTTGTTGTAGTGCTCGCCATTGATCTCAACATTGACCACTAGGCAGTTGCCTATACTGCCCCTGCCAAGCAGATGGACAGTTCTTCCATTTTCAGTGCATACAATTTATGCTACCAAGCATCCCCCGGAAGCCCCTATCTGCATTATCACCAACCATCGGGTTGTATCTACAACAGTTGGCTTTCTCAAGTAGGCCGGGCTAAACACTACTACCACAGCCTTGCAGAACATGTACATGGATTCTAGCCATGTGGACTCACTCATGCAGACATATTCACCAATAAGATCACCGAGTATTCCGTATGCAAGCATCGGAATAGCTGTAGTGCATTTCTGATAAGAGGAGAAGCCAACCTTTCCCAAGTCATCCTCCTTGCGTACGAAATAATCAACGTACGCCACCACCCCTTCACGAATACGATTGAACACATGTCTAGGCATTCGAAAGCGGCACCGGAACACATGTCGAAACCTGTCCCGCAATCCAATTTCTAGTTCCGGGCCAAGCCTGATTCATGGCAACAGGTGTTTCCTCCGTAGCGAAGCATGGACATCATGCTAGTAGAAGCATACGAAGTTTGCAGGTCAAAACCAACCACATTTGGAAGATGAGACACATAGAAAAACTAGTTGAACGACGCTAAAGCGTCGCTAGCAACGTTCGAAAAAGAAATCGGATAACTTTTAGAACTTCTACACGTGATCTGCACAGCCTTTACATGGGCATGGGCGTTTCCACCCGGCATGCAGTTCAAATGCCAAGTCCAACATTTTCTATATGAACCGAACGTCGTCTGCTTTAGCCTTTAGGTGAGAAAATTGCTTTTTTTTTTCTTTACGAAAATGCAAGGATCACACCTGCGTTATCATGCGGTACACGAAACTATTGGAATACATGGGGAAACTAAACAGCAAAAGAAATCATCCTCTGAGTACGCACCACCGCATCAGAATGCTTTACGTGATCTCGAAATGGAGAATAGCATGATTGGGTGCGTCCCATATCCCAGCACTCGATGGAAATCCAGCTCTAGCCGCGGGGTACCGCCCTCAAATAAGCAGGCAGCCAATTGAGAAACCGAAGGCAATGCGATGGGTAGGCTTTTCCTTCCTGTAAAGCGTTCCTTCGCGGGTGCGTCCCATCATTAGCCGGTTGGGATTACGTAAACGGCTAGTAGTATCTACTCTATCTGGTTCCATCTTCCATGCATGCATGGTTGGTTATGGTTGGTCCTGGCCTGGTTTGTCTCTACCGTTTCATTTGGTTTTGGGACGGCGCGAAAGATGGTCGTCGACTCGGTCGCATGCGTCCGATGCCTGGATCTGGATGGCTGGCCTGGACCCCCACCTGTCACATTGGCCGCCGATTGCATGCAATTGAGTTGGGTCGATATTTGGCCTGCCGCGGTTGCCTCACGATTCACGAAGTAGTCGGACACCGCTCGATTGCACAGTAAATTTTAAGTTTCAGTCGTTGAAACTTACTGTTTTTCATCTGAAATTTACGACTTTCTCGTTCGCTCTGACTAAGTTTTGTAGATAAAATTTTAAGTCATTTTTCTTCTCGGTTGTAGGCACAAAAATCATGATTTTATCGGTTGCTCGTACTAAGTTTGAAGAGTGGAAAGTTAACATTTATTTTAAAATTCATCAAAACATATTTAAAATGGATCTTATTTGAAAGCCCTCGTCACGAGAAACATGAATATGAAAACAGAACTTAATTTGCACTTTTCATTCAGAAGATATAAAAAGTTTAAAAATAAGAAGCCAAAATTAATGCACGTACTACTCTGGCAGAATATTCTTGTGAGTGATGATAGTTTAATTAAATTGAACTGCATGTGTATCTTTGTTGGAGTGAGAGCAAAGATGAGTATAGGTATAGGGATAATTCCTTGTGTGTGTGTGTTTTTTTTTGTGGGGAGAGGGGGGGTGTGAGTTTTATTTGAAGAAACAGAATCACAGTCTACTAATACAACCCGTGTTACGATGTCCGGCACCCGGCAACCAACAAGCGATGCTACCATCAGATCTACCTATATATTGGCTAGACTATGAGCAACTCTATTTTAATGACGCTCAATTTTCAATGAAACAAGCCCACATGGTTCCAAAAGCTTCTTGATATTTAGTATCAGGTGGCCATATGCAGAGCAGTCCAAGGAGTAATATGTCAATGCAGCAACAATAGCCGCGTTGTTGAAGTGTATCATAATGGCTTCTCTGCAAGCACACGCCTCTAAGATCACTGGATAAGTTATGCCTTTGTAAACCACAGATGGCGCTCCCTGGTATTCACCTTGTTCGTCCCAGCACATCACAGCAAACCGCTCCTAGTCCTATGTTTTGATGATTTTGTCATAGCTCCATCAACATTCAAATTCATAAGGCCTTGCGGTCAGAGGCTGAGGCAGTATCGGGGCGAGTCATGGTTTTCAAAAAAAATCTACGTGACATTTTAAAAAAATGTTAAGCAAAGTAAAAAATTGTGTCATTCAAAAAATTGTTTTGTACCATTGATAAAATATGTATGCTCCATTTAAAAAAAGTTCATGCGTGTCAAAAATACTTTTGTGACATTTAAAAATATATTTATACAATGTGAAAAAATGTTCGCATAGTTTAAAAAATATCTAGTATCATTCAAAAACTTGTTTCGACGTGTATTTGAAAAATATTTAACACGAGTTCGAAAAATGCTAAAAACCTGTATTTGTTTTCCATCATGTGTTTGAATTTTTTTAACGCACAAGTCAAATGTTTTAGATGTATACCAAAAAACCACAATGTGTATGAAAAAGTAGACATAAAAACATACTCTCCCATCTCAAAATAAGTGTCTCTGATTTAGTAAAAAGTTAGTAGAACTTGGTACTAAATCAGCGATAGTTATTTTGGGATGGAGGGAGTATATTTGAAAAATGTTAATCATGTATTTAAAAAATATTAAACATGTATTGAAACTATTCCTACAACATAGGAAAAATGTCAAAGTGTACGAAAAAGTTAGACATGTGTTTAGAAAAAAGGAAGAAACTCAAAGAAAGAACCAAAGAAAAAAGGAAAACCAAAGAAACAACAAAACAAAAAAAGGTCAGAGAAAACCCCGAAGAAAACAAATGCTAGAACTGTGGAAAACCCAACAGAAAACAAACACTCGCGCTTGGCTACAGTGCTGGATCAGCCCAATAGCCACCACATTGTAGACAACTCCTACTAGAAATCGGTACGGGCGAAACATAGCTCTCGTGGCAGTATCCAGTGACTGGGAGCAGCTGCCCGGGCTTTTATACTTGAGATGAGTGCAATGATGTGGTAATCAGCTGACCTTAGCGTGATTTTCCCAGAAAATAGTTGTTGGGCCTTACTCAGTGCGCCTAGGCCCATATGATTAACTTGCTTGGTTTGTAATGTCTAGGCTCATGGCTGCACGTTTGCCGAAATCAGAAGTTAAGGGTGGTACAGTGGTCACTCTCTGCCTTTCCAGGCGCTGACGAGTGACGTATTTGCATGTGCGCCACTTTGGAGAGTTTTATCTTCTTTTTTTTGTAGATTTGTTTATTCAAAATGTGTTCATCTCTTGAACCGTGCATCCAACTATCGAACCGTTTTCATAGTTGGATTTCTCGCGTCGAGGTCTTCAAAATTAGATCCCATGTTAATAGGTCTTGATGACGTTTTTTTAGAAAGAAAAAAAGAACCAGAAAAAACAAAAAACAAAATGAATACTAGAAAACAATCTGAAAAGATGAAAACCAAAAAAACGGTTCATGCAAAAAAACAAATACCAAAAAATGAAAGAAAACATTGGAGCCCAGAAGCACAATTGCGGTTTTTCACTTTTTTGGAACCACAAGCTGTGCTTTTTCGTATTTTTCGGAGAAGCAGACTTGCGGAAGCAAATTTGTGCTTCCATGAGAAGCAAATATGTGCTTCTCTTTTTTTTGCGGGAAAAGTATGTGGAAGCACATATTTATTTTTTCTGACCCAAGGATATGCTTCTCATGGACTGCCCCCAATTTGATTTTCAGGAAAATGTGTTGGTATTGTTGATGTCTTGTGTGTGTCAACGGAAGGTAGTCTTCGAACGTGCTCAAGCTTCAATTCTAGTGGACTCTCTCGCCTTCTGAAGCCTCATTTTGAAGAACTGATTACAACAGACTTGAGTAATTCTTTGCTAGCGTGCTCACTAGTTGTCTAAGTTATTATGTAGCTGAGAGTATCTTTTGTGTTTGAACAATTGTCAGACTATCATGTTTAAGATTTTGTTTTAAAAGTATGATGTAATGATACGTCTCTAATGTATCTATAATTTATAAAGTATTCATGCTATATTTACATCAATTATATACAATTTCGATGCAACTTTTATATTGTTTTGATGGACTAACTTATTAATCTAGTGCCCAGTGTCAGTTCCTGCTTTTTTGCTTGTTTTTGGTTTCATAGATCAATATCTAGGAAGGTTCAAATATGACGCCAATTTTTGACGATTTTTTCTGGACCAAGAAGGACCCTGGAAGCTTCGAGGGACGTCGAGACGACCCACGAGGGCCCCACATTGACACATGGTGTGGCCAGGGGGTGGTCGCGCCATCTGTCCATGTGGGCCCACTGAACAACCTTTTGGCATGATTCCAACGTCACAAATTCCTGTAAATGCCAAAACCATTCACCGTACATTTAGAACAATTTTTCCGCCGCTGCAAGTTCCCCTTTCGCGACGATCCCATCTGGAGGCCTTTTCTGGCACTCTGTCAGATGGGGAAGCCATTGGAGGAGGCCTCTTCATCAACCTTGTTGTTCTCATGGTGATGTGTGAATAGTTCATCATCGGGGCTGTGGGTATGTACTAGTAGCTATGTGTTTAATCTCTCTCATGTTCTTGATGGATTCGATCTTGATTGTATCATGAGCTTGATTAATAAACTTGGATCTGATGATGTTGACCCCCTCTATTATTTTTGTGGTGAATTGAGTCTTAATCTTTGAAGTTTCTTTATGTTGGATTGAATACTTTGGATTTGAGATCACTTGATGCATGTATAGTAATTAACTTGTGTATACCCGTGGTGACATTGCGGTACTCTAAGCATAAAGGTTGAACGATAGTATCATATGGTGTTGTCGTAGTACGATCTCTGGGACTATATGTGACACTTTGGAGTGGTCCAATAGATTGATTGGAAAGACAACTTTGAGGTGGTTTGCTACCTACGCGATTTCATCCTACTTTCTCTGAGAGAATAGAAACTTTGGAGTGATTCTTTGCTACACTTTGAGGGATTATCATGTGGCTAATTATGTTAATGATGTTGAGAGTTGGCACTAGCAAAATTATGAACCCTAGGCCTTGTTTCCAAGCATTGAATGTTGTTTTTACCTACCTTTGTTACTTGCTACCTTGTCGTTTTCGAATTGTTCAGATTGTAAAAAGCTATTTCTACCATCCATATTACACATCTATCGTCACATCTTCTCCGAACTAGTGCACCTATACGACTGACAACTGTATTGGGTGTGTTGGGACACAAGAGATTACTTGTATTTGATTGCAGGGTTGTTTGAGAGAGAACTACCATCATCCTACACTCTCGCAGAGTGATAAACCTTAGGTCATCCACTTGAGGGAAATTTGTTGTTGTCCTAAACTTTGCGCTTGGTTGCCCAACAAAGTCCACAAGAATAAAGCTATTCTAGCACCATTGCCGGAGAGATGAGTTCTTGAAGGTATCTCTTTAAATCTTGCAATTGAATCTTTTACTTTCTTGTTTTATTTACTATTTTGGTTAATAAAATAAATTATAAGAAATGGAAGTGGAGTTGAGTGCAATTCTTTATCTCTATAAAGTTTTTCTTGAAAACTATGATCCCGATAATCTTCATGAAGTGATAAAAGAAGAATTTAACAAAATATTTGATGTGAGTTCCTTGAATGATAAGCATGATTGCAATGTTATTAGTATGCACTCTATGAATATCAATTGTGCCAGTGATATGCGAAGCCATAAGCTTGGGATGCTATGTTTGATGAAGATGATCTTTTTTAATCCCCCTATTTTTTATGAGAAAATTTACCATGATGAAAACATGCCTCCTATTTATGATGATGAAAGTGGGTTTGGAAGAGTGTCAATTTTAGGTAGTAATGATCCCATTATTTTGAAGGGTGTTGAATCTTGTTACAATGATAAAAGTGGATTTAAAGAGGTCATGACTTTATTTAGTGTTGAATCTGCTACATTGGAAGATGTTTCATTTGATTATGACAACAAATTTGCTATCTATGATGATTATTGTGATGACATGTATGCTATAAATAATAATGATAAAGATGAAACTTGTCAACGTGATTTTAAATTTCAATTTGGTCATGTCAACCTAGTATCACATGATAGCTATTTTGTTGAATTTGCTCCCACTACAATTAATGGGAAGAAATTTGCTTATGTGAAGAGTAACAAAAATTCTATACTTGTGGATCATAAAAAGAATGATTTATGTGATTGTTTGTTGAATTTTTTCATGATGCTACTAAAAATTGTTATGAGTGAGGAAGATATGGAAGCATAGATTTATTTTTTCCGAGAAGCTGTGCTTCTGCTGGAGCAAATTTGTGCTTCCCATGGAAGCAAATCTGTGCCTCCCTTGGAAGTAATTATGTGCTTCTCGTGGAAGCATAATTTTTTTCGGAAAGCATAGATGTGCTTTGCAAAAATAAAATTAAAAATATTAAAAACCTATGAAAACCATGCAAAACATGAAAAGTAAAAAATATCCTGAAAAAACTCATCTAAAGCCCGAAAACGCATACAAAAACTAAAATATAATAAAATCCAGAGGAAACGCCCAACACGCGACATGTGACGGTGGCTAGCCGCACCACTTGATGCGCTTCGAGGCCAAAACGGTAACCCTTGTGGGAGACCCCAAAATTAACCTTCGATTAGTTGCTTTTCACGTTTGCACACAACATGCCCCCTACCTACCACAACCCAGCCCACTAACCAAAAGATTAGCATGGTAGCGCCCAAATTGCCCACTGGATCTATATCTCGCTTATGTTGTTTTCGTACAGATTGTACATTTTTATATACACTCAAAACATTTTGTGTACACATTTATAAAAATTAATGTACATGATAACATTTTTTTTCAAATATATGTCTTGATGTCTATTGTTATCATAAACATTGTACATTTTTGGTATACATCTAAAACACTTTTTAATATAAGTTTAGTAATCTTTAAATACATGATTAACATTTTTCTAAAATGTATGCTTTGATGCTATTGTGTTCATACCATTTGTATACATCTAAAATATTTTGTTATACAGGTTTAACATTTTTCATATACACGACTAAAATATTTCTTATACATCTGAAATATTTAAAATAAATGGTTTCTCTTTTTAAATAAAGTTCACAGTTATTTTGAATGCAATCAATTTTTGAAAATTATACTAACAAATATTTACACTGCGTTAACATTTCTCAAATTCACGATTTAAAAAATAAGTAAATTTAATTTTCGTAATATATGTGTTTATCCAACTAAAAACAAGTATATTTATTTAGAATATTTTTCAAAATATAAACAAATGAAAACAAATAAAAATAAAAATGAATTGAAAGGAACGAATGAGAAGCTACAGTTGTTTTGCTACTACGCCGGCCCACCGGTGGATCCTTGACCATTACGTAGGGTAGGTTGGCCTCAATTTAAGCGAGACATAGTCACACCCCAAATTTCCAGCGAAACCACGGGGACCTCCTATACCAGTGGCGGACCTAGAAATAAAATAAAGGGTCTGCCCACTTAAAAAAATTTGAGTTATATTTTCATCCTTTAGATGTGCTTTAAAAATCAGCTATTTATTACATGATAAAAAAACATTTTCCAAAATTATGGGTGTCCCATGGCATACCTGGCAGTCTGGCACACCTCTTAGGTATGCCACTGTCCTATACCACGCCTTCTGCCCCAGTTCACCAGCCGGCGCTCACGCGGATGGTAGATGGGCCGGCCAATTAAGAACGAGCGCTCACTCGATCGCAGGTCGGTCGCCCCTTGATCCCTGGTCGTTGGTTGACCATGGACCATCGACCAGGTTGTTGACTGTTGACTTTTACAAAAAAAAAATTAAATGTTTCATAAATTCCAAAAAAATGTTTACAAGTTTAAAAAACACGTTCTTGAATTGAAATGAATTCACGGATTTGAAAAAACTTCATAAAATTTGGAAAAATTTCAAGAATTCAAGAAAATCACTTATTTGTGAAAATGTCATGAATTTGAAAAGGAAGTTACAAAATTTGGAAAAAAATACAAATGAGGGAAGAGTTCAATTTGAAAAAGTTTGCGGATTCGAAATGTTCATGAATAGAAAAAAAGTTAACGAATTTGAGAAGAGTTCATGAATTTGAGGGAAAGAATCATGAATTTGGAAAAATCATGTATCTTGAAAAGAAATACAAAAATTGAAAAATCACAAATTTGAAAAATTCCTTGAATTTCAAAAGAAAGGGAAAAACAAGAAAACGATAAAATGAATAAAAAATAAAAACATAAAATAATTTAACAAAAGTTGGCCCGAAATAAACCAGAGAAACCCGGCCCAAAACCAGTTTGGGAAACGAACTAATGGGTCGGCCCACTTGGAACAAACTAAGGGAGGGTGTGTGTGTGTGTGTGTGTGTGTGTGTGTGTGTGTGTGTGTGTGTTGCACGGTTTAGGCGCCAAATAGGAATCAGGGAAACCACGCATCCTCGGCTCCTACTGCTCACCCTCTACTTGCATCAGTTGCGATTGTTCGGATCATTCGACTACTTCGGCTTCGGCAGTCGCAGAGATAAATATTTGCGCACGGGCGCAACTCCTCCCAGTGAGAAGGCAGGAATCCAAAGGCGCCTCCACCTAGAAATTCATGGCTACACCCTCCCTAAGTGGTTTTAGTGTTGATAACAACGTAATTTACGGTCTAACCTTGTGCTTGAGCAACACAGGTGTATTCAAAAGTGGCTCAAGACAATTAGGTACCCCTTTGAAAGGAAAAGAGAGAAGAGGGAGTTCCGGCAATTTTATTTTCTTTGAATCGCAAGAAAACTGTACTATTAGGAGGGTGGTTCGCGTTGGAAGGTATGAGTGGAATCAAACACATACACAAAACTATATTTGCACCCCACATATCCTTCCCATCTTTCGAGGAGAACCTCACTCAAATTCTGAAGATTACTGTTTATCATTGCCCAGTAGTACCGTGGTGGCAAGCGGTAGTACCGCTCCCATGGTGGGAGCAGTATTGCCGCTGGCTACCCCAGGATAGTAGTACCATTCGGCACACCGGAACGATTTCTTAAGGGGCTATCTCATTCAATTAAGGTATTCAATTTTGGATTTGGTTCATGATTTTGACAGAGTCAATGATTTCTCAAACTAATCGGCATCAACCAGCCTAAAAAACACATTAGTCCCTCACATCCTCTCACCAGCTAAGAAAAGAAGGAGAGAGGGAAGGAGGAAAGAGGGGGAAGGAAAGGGGGGCGCCGCCCCCCTCCTTGTCCAATTCGGACTAGAGGGGGAGGGGGCGCGCGGCCTGCCCTGGCCGCCCCTCCTCTTCTCCACTAAGGCCCAATAGGCCCATTACACTCCCCGGGGGGTTCCGGTAACCCCCCGGTACTCCGGTATTTGTCCGAACTTGCCCGGAACCCTTCCGAAGTCCAAACATAGTCATCCAATATATCGATCTTTATGTCTTGACCATTTTGAGACTCCTCGTCATGTCCGTGATCATATCCGGGACTCCGAACTACCTTCGGTACATCAAAACACATAAACTCATATTACCGATCGTCACCAAACGTTAAGCGTGCGGACCCTACGGGTTCGAGAACTATGTAGACATGACCGAGACTCGTTTCCGGTCAATAACCAATAGCGGAACCTGGATGCTCATATTGGCTCCTACATATTCGGGGGGGGGGGGGGGGGGGGGGGGGGGGGGGGGGGGGGGGGGGGGGGGGGGGGGGGGGGGGGGGGGGGGGGGGGGGGGGGGGGGGGGGGCGGTATCCAATACCTAGTTCAATCTCGTTACTGGCAAGTCTCTTTACTCGTTCTGTAACACATCATCTCACAACTAACTCATTAGTTGTAATGCTTGCAAGGCTTATGTGATGTACATTACCGAGAGGGCCAGAGATACCTCTCCGACAATCGGAGTGACAAATCCTAATCTCGAAATACGCCAACCCAACATCTACCTTTGGAGACACCT
Source organism: Thinopyrum obtusiflorum (assembly GCA_036873465.1). NCBI lineage: Eukaryota > Viridiplantae > Streptophyta > Magnoliopsida > Poales > Poaceae > Thinopyrum > Thinopyrum obtusiflorum. Next base: position 82,458 of record JAAAWM010011543.1, read on the forward strand.
GTAGAGCACCTTTATAATCACCCATTTACGTTGTGACGTTTGGTTGCACACAAAGTGTTCCTCCGGCAAACGGGAGTTGCATAATCTCATAGTCATAGGAACATGTATAAGTCATGAAGAAAGCAATAGCAACATACTAAACGATCGGGTGCTAAGCTAATGGAATGGGTCATGTTAATCAGATCAAGGCCCATGAGGCCCATTAACCCCCCGGGGGGTTCCGGTAACCCCCCAGTGCTCCGGTTTTATCCGAAACTTCTCCGGAACCCTTCCGGTGTCCGAATATAGTCGTCCAATATATCAATCTTTATGTCTTGACCATTTTGAGACTCCTCGTCATGTCCGTGATCACATCCGGGACTCCGAACTAACTTCGGTACATCAAAATGCATAAACTCATAATAACTGTCATCGTAACATTAAGCGTGCGGACCCTACGGTTCGAGAACAATGTAGACATGACTGAGACAAATCTCTGGTCAATAACCAATAGTGAGACCTGGATGCCCATATTGGCTCCTACATATTCTACGAAGATCTTTATCGGTCGGGGGGGGGGGGGGGGGGGGGGGGGGGGGGGGGGGGGGGGGGGGGGGGGGGGGGGGGGGGGGGGGGGGGGGGGGGGGGGGGGGGGGGGGGGGGGGGGGGGTGTGAAATCTGGATTCCTTTGCCAAGGCAATTGCACCAGTATTGTCACAAAAGCTTTTCATTGGACCCGATGCACAAGGTATGACACCTAGATCGGATATGAACTCCTTCATCCAGACTCCTTCATTTGCTGCTTCCGACTTCACACGTAGATCCCGCCACGACACTTTGCTTAGAACTGCACCAACTGATAGCTCCACCGTTCAATATAAATACGTATCCGGTTTGTGACTTAGAGTCATCCGGATCAGTGTCAAAGCTTGCATCGAAGTAACCATTTACGACGAGCTCTTTGTCACCTCCATAAACGAGAAACATATCGTTAGTCCTTTTCAGGTATTTCAGGATGTTCTTGACCGCTGTCCAGTGATCCACTCCTGGATTACTTTGGTACCTCCCTGCTAAACTAATAGCAAGACACACATCAGGTCTGGTACACAGCATTGCATACATGATAGAACCTATGGCTGAAGCATAGGGAATGACCTTCATTTTCTCTCTATCTTCTGTAGTGGTCGGGCATTGAGTCTCACTCAACTTCACACCTTGTAACACAGGCAAGAACCCTTTCTTTGCTTGATCCATTTTGAACTTCTTCAAAACTTTATCAAGGCATGTGCTTTGTGAAAATCCAATTAAGCGTCTTGATCTATCTCTATAGATCTTGATGCCCAATATATAAGCAGCTTCACCGAGGTCTTTCATTGAAAAACTCTTGTTCAAGTATCCTTTTATGCTATCCAGAAATTCTATATCATTTCCAATCAACAATATGTCATCCACATAAAATATTAGAAATGCTACAGAGCTCCCACTCACTTTCTTGTAAATACAGGCTTCTCCAAAAGTCTGTATAAAACCATATGCTTTGATCACACTATCAAAACGTTTATTCCAACTCCGAGATGCTTGCACCAGTCCATAAATGCATCGCTGGAGCTTGCACACTTTGTTAGCATCCTTTGGATTGATAAAACCTTCGGGTTGCATCATATACAACTCTTCTTCTAGAAATCCATTTAGGAATGCAGTCTTTACATCCATTTGCCAAATTTCATAATCATAAAATGCAGCAATTGCTAACATGATTCGGACGGACTTAAGCATCGCTACGGGTGAGAAGGTCTCATCGTAGTCAACTCCTTGAACTTGTCGAAAACCTTTTGCAACAAGTCGAGCTTTGTAGACAGTAACATTACCGTCAGCGTCAGTCTTCTTCTTGAAGATCCATTTATTCTCGATGGCTTGCCGATCATCGGGCAAGTCAACCAAAGTCCACACTTTGTTCTCATACATGGATCCCATCTCAGATTTCATGGCCTCAAGCCATTCTGCGGAATCTGGGCTCATCATCGCTTCCTCAAAGTTCGTAGGTTCGTCATGGTCAAGCAACATGACCTCCAGAACCGGATTACCGTACCACTCTGGTGCGGATCTTACTCTGGTTGACCTATGAGGTTCGGTAGTAACTTGATCTGAAGTTATATGATCATCATCATTAGCTTCGTCACTAATTGGTGTAGGAGTCACAGGAACTGATTTCTGTGATGAACTACTTTCCAATAAGGGAGCAGGTACAGTTACCTCATCAAGTTCCACTTTCCTCCCACTCACTTCTTTCGACAGAAACTCCTTCTCTAGAAAGGATCCATTCTTAGCAACGAATGTCTTGCCTTTGGATCTGTGATAGAAGGTGTACCCAACAGTCTCCTTTGGGTATCCTACGAAGACACATTTCTCCGATTTGGGTTCGAGCTTATCAGGTTGAAGCTTTTTCACATAAGCATCGCAGCCCCAAACTTTCAGAAACGACAACTTGGGTTTCTTGCCAAACCATAGTTCATAAGGTGTCGTCTCAACAGATTTAGATGGTTCCCTATTTAACGTGAATGCAGCCGTCTCTAAAGCATAACCCCAAAACGATAGCGGTAAATCAGTAAGAGACATCATAGATCACACCATATCTAATAAAATGCGGTTACGACGTTCGGACACACCATTACGATGTGGTGTTCCGGGTGGCGTGAGTTGCGAAACTATTCCGCATTGTTTCAAATGAAGACCAAACTCGTAACTCAAATATTCTCCTCCACGATCAGATCGTAGAAACTTTATTTTCTTGTTACGATGATTTTTCACTTCACTCTGAAATTCTTTGAACTTTTCAAATGTTTCAGACTTATGTTGGGGAACGTAGTAATTTCAAAAAAAATCCTACGCACACGCAAGATCGTGGTGATGCATAGCAATGAGAGGGGAGAGTGTAGTCCATGTACCCTCGTAGACCGTAAGCAGAAGTGTTATGACAACGCAGTTGATGTAGTCGTACATCTTCACGATCGACCGATCCTAGCACCGAAAGTACGGCACCTCCGTGATCTGCACATGTTCGGCTTGGTGATGTCCCACGAACTCACGATCCAGCAGAGTGTCGAGGGAGAGCTTCGTC
>JAAAWM010011544.1:0-85576 GCA_036873465.1 Thinopyrum obtusiflorum
GCACGCTGTCTTGACGGGGCGGTGCCGGGAGCGCACGCGCCTCTCCTTGGGGCCGCTGCACCACTTGAAAGCTTTCCTTGTCGCGCGCCGGCGCCCTGCGCGGCGGGTCACGCCGAGGAGCCTCCCGCCTTGGCTCGAGGATGACGTCTTGCCTGGGAGGTGGAGGAGGTGCACCATGGGCCACATCGCCTGCAAGAGGCGGCGGGGGAGGCAGCGAGCGGGACGGCGCAGGGGCCTCTCCCATGGCACTGACGAGCTCGGCGATGTGGTCCAGCCAATCCTCATAGAGGTCATCGGTCGGACGATAGCGTAGGAGCTCGCATGCCATGAGCAATGCAGCCTGTGTGTTCACCGGCCTGTGACGAGCATGAGAAGACGAAGCAGCCGCCGGAGTCAGCGATGGAGTGGCGGTGCGCCCATCACGCCGCACAGAAGGCTGCAGCGATGAAGCCTGCAGCTCATGGGCCACGGGGCCGGTGGCAGCGTTAGCCACATGCGATGGGGAACGACGGGGAGTGCCGTCGCCTGCAGGCACTGTCTGCGCGACGCGGGCGGCGAGGGTGGCCCGGCGGTCAGCACGAACTCGACGAGCATCAACCATGGGAATGGCAAAATGGTGGCGAATCGGCCGGAGGAAGAGAGGCTCTGACACACCCCTACCTGGCGCGCCAAATGTCGGATCCGGGGCTCCGCTGACCCAAGATAGATTCGAACTCTGCGGTGCGTGCGAAGAACTCAACCTCCCCAGCATGCCAACTCGTCGATCTCATGGCCTAGCTCGATGAACTGGAAGGAAACGGGACAAGGCAGTTTACCCAGGTTCGGGCCACCTTGCGGTGTAATACCCTACTCCTACTTTGTGGTGGATTAGCCTCGAGGTGGGCTGAGGGTGAACTAGTATAGTGGAGGAACAACCTCAGGAGGTGTGTTCTTGTGCGTGTGAGGCTGTGGATGGTCTGAATGCCCTCTCTTCTATGGTGGTGGCTAGGCTATACTTATAGTGGCCTTGGTCCTCTTCCCAAAACGAAGGCGGGAAGGGATCCCACAATGGCCAAATTCGAAGGGAGACAACTAGTACATCTTATCCTGATGAAAGGTGGTCTTCGCCTGCAAAGCTCCTGGTCATGATGCCGTGGTGGGCTCGGCGATGACCTCTGTCCTGCCGTCCTGGCGGTCTTGGTCTTGTAGCACGGAAATGGAAACCTTTGGCTGATTCCTTGGGACTCCGCGCCTGCGCTTGCCTCTTTAGCACCGAAGAGGAAACCTGCTATATTGCGCCCACTGGCGCCCGCCTGGCCTTGGTCGTCATGGCTTGCGTCATCCGAACCTCGCGAGGTGGGGCTTGCATAGAAATCTCTGCTCCTCGGGAGCCGGCCTAGGGAGGCCGCTCCCTCTGGAGGACTTGGCGTCATACTCAATATAAATTAATAACAATGCATACAAATGACAGTGGTGCTCTCTAACTGGTGCTCTTTATAAGAGGATGATGACTCAGCAATAAAAGTAAATAGATAGGCCCTTCGTAGAGGGAAGCAAGGATTTGCAGAGGTGCAAGAGCTCGAGTTTTTAAAACAGAGATAAATAATATTTTGAGCGGTATGCTTTCATTGTCAACATAACAACCAAGAGATCTCGGTGTCTTTCATACTAGATACATTATAGGCGGTTCCCAAATAGAATGGTAAAGTTTATACTCCCCCACCACCAACAAGCACACTCCATGGCTGGTCCGAAACAACGGGTACCGTCCAACTAACAACAATCCTGGGGGAGTTTTGTTCACAATTATTTTGATTTGATTTGAGCATGGGACTGGGCATCCTGATTACCAGCCATTTTCTCATGAATGATGAGCGGAGTCCACTCATCGTGAGAATAACCCACCTAGCATGGAAGATACTGACAGCCCCCAGTCGCTACATGAGCGATTCGGGCATACAAAATAGATTATCATTTGAAGGTTTAGAGTTTGGCACATGCAAATTTACTTGGAACGACAGGTAAATACTGCATATAGGAAGGTATGGTGGACTCATATGGAACAACTTTGGGTTTATGGAAGTGGAAGCACAAGCAGTATTCCCGCTTAGTACAAGTGAAGGCTAGAAAAAGACTGGGGAGCGACCAACTAGAGAGCGACAACAGTCCTAAACATGCATTGAGATTAACCAACATTGAGTGCAAGCATGAGTAGGATATAAATCACCATGAACATAAATATCGTGGAGGCTATGTTGATCTTGTTTCAACTACATGCGTGAACATGTGCCAAGTCAAGCCACTCGAATCATTGAAAGGAGGATACCATCCTATCATACTACATCACAACCCTTTTTTAAAAGCATGTTGGCACACAAGTAAACCATTATAAACTTCTAGCTAATTAAGCATGGCATGAGTAAGTATAATCTCTAGTTGTCATTGCAAACATGTTTCATTCATAATAGGCCGAATCAAGAACGATGAACTAATCATATTTATAAAAACAAGATAGGTCGAGTTCATACCAGCTTTTCCTCATCTCAATCATTTCATCATATATTGTCATTATTGCCTTTCATTTGCATGACCGAACGGTGTGGATAATAATAATAGTGCACATGCCTTAGACTAAGCTGGAATTTGCAAACATTTATTCAAAGGAGAAGACAAGGTAATATGGTCTCTTTGCTAGATCAACAATAATGCATATGAGAGCCACTCATCATTTTCATCATGGTCTTCTCCTCTCGACCCCCAAAGAAAAGAAAAAGAATTTCAAAGAAACACACTAAAATATTTTTGGAGTTTTTGTTTTTCTGAAGAAAGTAAAACAAGAACGAGAAAAACTATTTACACGGGAAAGCGCCCAACAAGCAAAAGAAGGACAAGAAATCTTTTTGGATTTTCTTTAATACTACAACTAAGCATGGAAAGTAAACTAAGCTACAACTAATTTTTTTGGTTTTTCTTAAAGTTTTTCAAACACACAAGAAGAAAGCGAGAAAAAGAAAGTAAACTAACATGGATAATATAATGAAAAAGTATGAACACCGACAACTGGAATTAGTGTGAACATGAATGTAATGTCGGTGAGAAATACGTACTCCCCCAAGCTTAGGCTTTTGGCCTAAGTTGGTCTAGGGCCATGACTGGCCCGGATGGTATTCAAAATCGTAGTTGGGGTTGTACTATGCTGCGGCAGCTGCCGCTTGGCGAGCAGCCTCATGGAGGCGAGCGGCCTCCATCTCTCTCTCATACTCGTTTGCCTCCTCTCTGGTTATAAAATATCTCCCTTTTACCTGAAAGTTAAAGAAGGCAGGAGCAGGAAGGGTGACATGGACAGCACGCCGTCTGTCAAAAATTAGTCGGTATTGGAGGGACTGTTCGTTCCTCTCAAGAAACTGATAGCACACCAAAGCATTATAATTAAGAAAAGTAGGTGGCAACTCTATGTCATTCCCCCTTATGGGTACTCCAAGATAATTAGCTAAATGAGTTGCATAAATCCCACCAAATAAATCCCCATCTTTAGCATTAAGATGTAATCTCCTCGCAATAATGGCCCCCAAGTTATAACGCTTATCAGCTAACACCGCACACTTGAGGACACTAAGATCTAGAATGCAAAGGTGGCAATGCTCATGCTTACCATTAATGCATCTACCTATAAAGAAAGCAAAATAATGTATGGCAGGAAAGTGAATGCTCCCTATGGTAGCTTGTGTGATATTTCTAGTTTCTCCCACAGTGATGCTAGCAAGGAAATCATTGTATTCAGCTTTGTGCAGCTCACTAAGAAGGCCCCATTATGGAATTTTGCAAGCAGTGTTAAAATCCTCCAGGTCCATGGTATATGATTCATCACAAAGATCAAATAAAATAGTATGGGTATTGCGCTTAGATGAAAATTCAAACCTTCGCACAAAGGAAACAGTGAGGTAGTATGCATCAAACTCATCCTTGAAACCTGCATGAACCATGAATTCATCCGACGGCCATTCACAAGGCCGCACCTGAGCTTCCCGTGGTGGTTCAAGGTCTGGCTCACGTATCACGAGCCTCGGTGCTTGCTTCCTCGAAGAACCACCTTGGTACATTTTCCTAGACATTTTTTCTTCCTCTGAAAAATTTCTGAAAATTTTTAGTGACTCAAAATAAAAGTGAACCAAACTCAACAAGATTGATAGCAACTACTCCTACAACTGTCTAGAGGCTATATCATGCATCAAAACTACTTTGGACCATATAAATTTGACATGTAAGCTCAAGAACAAGGTCACCACAGCAGCAAAAAATTGCAATAAATAAAGCACTAGAATAAAAGCTAATTGGACCATTGGAGGAGTCACATACCGAAGAACAATCCCCCAAAACGGTTTTGCAAAAGGAGCTTTGAGCAAGGAGATCGAAAATGGCAGCAAAATGAGCAAGAACATGGGTTTGAGCTATGGGATGATTTTTTTTTGGAGGAAGACGAAGTGGATGGGTGCTGGAATAAGTGGAGGGGACCCACAAGGCAGGGGGCGCACCCAGGGGGTACTGCACACCCTCCACCCTTGTGGTCCACAGGTGCATCCCCCTGGTGCATGTTTAGTTCCAGAAATTCTAAAATATTCCATAAAAAATCATACTAAATTTTCAGGGCATTTGGAGAACTTTTATTTTCAGGATATTTTTTATTGCACGGATAATTCAGAAAACAGACAGATAATACTATTTTTGCTTTATTTATTCTAAATAACAGAAAGTAAAAAGTGGGTACAGAAAGTTGTGCTTTCTAAATTCATCCATCTCATGCTCATCAAAAGGAATCCATTAACAAGGTTGATCAAGTCTTATTAACGAACTTCTTCCGAATAACATGAAACCAGAGAATTTTCGAATAACACTAGGTTACCTCAATGGGGATATGCATGTCCACAACAATAAGAATATCATATTTCTTTTTGACAGTAGGAAGAGGGAATTCAAAACCTCCAATAGTAATAGTTGAATTTTTTTCAATAGAATTGATACTATGAACTTGAGGTTGTTTCTTCGGAAAGTGTATCGTATGCTCATTACCATTAACATGAAAAGTGACATTGCCTTTGTTGCAACCAATAACAGCCCCTACAGTATTCAAAAAGGGTCTACCAAGGATGATCGACATACTGTCGTCCTCGGGAATATCAAGAATAACAAAGTCCGTTAAGATAGTAACGTTTGCAACCACAACAGGCACATCCTCACAAATACCAATGGGTATTGCAGTTGATTTATCAGCCATTTGCAAAGAAATTTTAGTAGGTGTCAACTTATTCAATTCAAGTCTATGATATAAAGAGAAAGGCATAACACTAACACCAGCTCCAACATCACATAAAGCAGTTTTAACATAATTTCGTTTAATAGAGCATGGTATAGTTAGTTAGTACTCTTGGATCTCCAAGTTTCTTTGGTATTCCACCCATAAAAGTATAATTAGCACGCACGGTGGAAATTTCAGCTTCTGGTATCTTTCTTTTGTTAGTGACAATATCTTTCATATCAGTCAAACATACACGCAAAAAGATAGGTCTAATCATTTCAGCAAAGCGCTCAAAATCCTCATCAGCCTTTTTCTTGGATGGTTTAGGGGAAAGGGCATGGGTTTCTGAACCCATGGTTCTCTTTCTTTACCATGTTTTCTAGCAACAAAGTATCTCTTATCATAACGTTGATTCTTTGATTGTGGGTTATCAAGATCAACAGCAGGTTCAATCTCTACATCATTATCATTACTAGGTTGAGCATCAACATGAACATCATCATTAACATCATCACTAGGTTCATGTTCATTACCAGATTGTGTCTCAGCATCAGAAATAGAAATATCATTGGGATTCTCAGGTGTGTCTATAACAGGTTCACTAGAAGCATGCAAAGTCCTATCAGTTTTCTTTTTCTTTTCATTACTAGGACTAGGTGCATCAGTATTAATTTTCTGAGAATCTTGCTCAATTCTCTTAGGATGGCCCTCAAGATACAAAGGTTGCTGGATCATTTTACCACCTCTAGTCATAACCCTAACAGCATTATCATTGTTCTTACTATTCAACTCATTAAGCAAATCATCATGTGCCTTAAGTACTTGTTCTACTTGAGTTGTAACCATGGAAGCATGCTTACTAATAAGCTTAAGATCATTGACAGTTCTACTCATATAATCACCCAAGCAGTCAAGCATATGAGCATTACATTTCAATTGTCTAGTAACATAAGCATTGAAATTTTCTTGTTTAACAATAAAATTATCAAACTCATCCAAGCATTGACTAGCAGACTTATTATGAGGAATATCACCTTCATCAAATCTATAGAGATAGTTTACCTCTACTACCTGTGTCGGGTTATCAAGACCATGTATTTCTTCAATAGGCGGTAGATTCTTAACATCTTCAGCTTTAATACCTTTTTCTTTCATAGATTATCTTCAGGACTGAGAAATAGAATACCTCTTTTCTTCGGAGTTGGCTTAGGAGTTGGTTCAGGAAGTGTCCAATCATTATCATTACTCAATATATTATTCAATTGCAATTCAGCTTGCTCAACAGTTCGTTCCCTGAAAACACAACCAGCACAACTATCTAGGTGGTCCCTAGAAGCATCGGTTAGTCCATTATAAAAGATATCAAGTATTTCATTTTTCTTGAGAGGATGATCAGGCAAAGCATTAAGTAATTGGAGAAGCCTCCCCCAAGCTTGTGGGAGACTCTCTTCTTCAATTTGCACAAAGTTAAATATTTCCTGTAAGGCAGCTTGTTTCTTATGAGCAGGAAAATATTTTGCAGAGAAGTAGTAAATCATATCCTGGGGACTACACACACAATCAGGAGCAAGAAAATTAAACCATATCTTAGCATCACCCTTTAATGAGAAAGGAAACAACTTAAGAATATAGTAATAGCGAATTTTTTCCTCATGGGCAAATAGGGTGGCTATATCATTCAATTTAGTAAGATGTGCCACAACAGTTTCAGATTCATAACCATAGAAAGGTTCAGATTCAACCAAAGTAATTAACTCAGGATCGATAGAGAATTCATAATCCTTATCAGTAACAAAGATAGGTGAAGTAGCAAACTTAGGATCATATTGCATTCTAGCATTCAAAGACTTTTCTTTCAGCTTAGCTAACCATTTCTTAAGATCCTCTCTATCATTGCAAGCAAAACAGTCTCTAGCAGTTTCTTCATCCATAATATAACCATCAGGTATAACAGGCAATTCATATCTAGGGGGAGAATCATAATCTTCAGTTTCAATAATATCATCAGTTTCAGTAATTTCATTCTCTCTAACCCTATCAACTTGTTCATCAAGAAATTCACCTAGTGGCACAGTATTATCAAGCAAAGCAGTAGTATCATCATAAGCATCATGCATAGCAGAAGTGGCATCATCAATTACTTGTGACATATCAAAATTACTAGCAGGTGTAGGTGTCGCAAGCTTACTCAAAATAGAAGGTGAATCAAGTGCAGAGCTAGATGCCAGTTCCTTACCTCCCCTCGTAGTTGAGGGAAAAATCTTGCTTCTTTGATCTTTCAGATTCCTCATAGTGATCAACAGATATAAATCCCAAGTGACTTAGAGAATAGAGCTATGGTCCCCGGCAACGGCGCCAGAAAAAGGTCTTGATAACCCACAAGTATAGGGGATCGCAACAGTTATCGAGGGTAGAGTATTCAACCCAAATTTATTGATTCGACACAAGGGGAGCCAAAGAATATTCTCAAGTATTAGCAGCTGAGTTGTCAATTCAACCACACCTGAAATACTTAATATCTGCAGCAAAGTATTTAGTAGCAAAGTAATATGGAAGTAACGGTAATGGTGGCAAAAGTAACAGTAGCAGTTTTGTAGCAATTGTAACAGTGACAACGGAAAAGTAACGAAGCAAAGATCAATATGTGAAAAGCTCGTAGGCAATGGATCAATGATGGATAAATATGTCGGATGGCATTCATCATGCAACAGTTATAACCTAGGGTGACACAGAACTAGCTCCAATTCATCAATATATTGTAGGCATGTATTCCGAATATAGTCATACGTGCTTATGGAAAAGAACTTGCATGACATCTTTTGTCCTACCCTCCCGTGGTAGCGGGGTCCTATTGGAAACTAAGGGATATTAAGGCCTCCTTTTAATAGAGAACTGGACCAAAGCATTAGAACTTAGTAAATACATGAACTCCTCAAACTACGGTCATCACCGGGAAGTGTCCCGACTATTGTCACTCTGGGGTTGCCGGATCATAACACGTAGTAGGTGACTATAACTTGCAAGATAGGATCAAGAACACAAATATATTCATGAAAACATAATAGGTTCAGATCTAAAATCATGGCACTCGGGCCCTAGTGACAAGCATTAAGCATAGCAAAGTCATAGCAACATCAATCTTAGAACATAGTGGATACTAGGGATCAAACCCTAACAAAACCAACTCGATTACATGGTAAATCTCATCCAACCCATCACTGTCCAGCAAGCCTACGATGGAATTACTCATGCACGGCGGTGAGCATCATGAAATTGGTGATGGAGGATGGTTGATGATGACAATGGCGATGATTTCCCCTCTCCGAAGCCCAAAACGGACTCCAAATTTGCCCTCCCGAGGAAGAACAGGAGGTGGCGGCGGCTCCGCATCGTAAAATGCGATGAATCCTTCTCCTTGATTTTTTTCTCCCCGAACATGAATATATGGAGTTGGAGTTGAGGTCGGTGGAGCTTCGTGGGACCCACAAGACAGGGGGCGCGCCCAGGGGGTAGGGCATGCCGCCCACCCTTGTGGACAGGTGGTGGGGGGGGGGGGGGGGGGGGGGGGGGGGGGGGGGGGGGGGGGGGGGGGGGGGGGGGGGGGGGGGGGGGGGGGGGGGGGGGGGGGGGGGGGGGGGGGGGGGGGGGGGGGGGGGGGGGGGGGGGGGGGGGGGGGGGGGGGGGGGGGGGGGGGGGGGGGGGGGGGGGGGGGGGGGGGGGGGGGGGGGGGGGGGGGGGGGGGGGGGGGGGGGGGGGGGGGGGGGGGGGGGGGGGGGGGGGGGGGGGGGGGGGGGGGGGGGGGGGGGGGGGGGGGGGGGGGGGGGGGGGGGGGGGGGGGGGGGGGGGGGGGGGGGGGGGGGGGGGGGGGGGGGGGGGGGGGGGGGGGGGGGGGGGGGGGGGGGGGGGGGGGGGGGGGGGGGGGGGGGGGGGGGGGGGGGGGGGGGGGGGGGGGGGGGGGGGGGGGGGGGGGGGGGGGGGGGGGGGGGGGGGGGGGGGGGGGGGGGGGGGGGGGGGGGGGGGGGGGGGGGGGGGGGGGGGGGGGGGGGGGGGGGGGGGGGGGGGGGGGGGGGGGGGGGGGGGGGGGGGGGGGGGGGGGGGGGGGGGGGGGGGGGGGGGGGGGGGGGGGGGGGGGGGGGGGGGGGGGGGGGGGGGGGGGGGGGGGGGGGGGGGGGGGGGGGGGGGGGGGGGGGGGGGGGGGGGGGGGGGGGGGGGGGGGGGGGGGGGGGGGGGGGGGGGGGGGGGGGGGGGGGGGGGGGGGGGGGGGGGGGGGGGGGGGGGGGGGGGGGGGGGGGGGGGGGGGGGGGGGGGGGGGGGGGGGGGGGGGGGGGGGGGGGGGGGGGGGGGGGGGGGGGGGGGGGGGGGGGGGGGGGGGGGGGGGGGGGGGGGGGGGGGGGGGGGGGGGGGGGGGGGGGGGGGGGGGGGGGGGGGGGGGGGGGGGGGGGGGGGGGGGGGGGGGGGGGGGGGGGGGGGGGGGGGGGGGGGGGGGGGGGGGGGGGGGGGGGGGGGGGGGGGGGGGGGGGGGGGGGGGGGGGGGGGGGGGGGGGGGGGGGGGGGGGGGGGGGGGGGGGGGGGGGGGGGGGGGGGGGGGGGGGGGGGGGGGGGGGGGGGGGGGGGGGGGGGGGGGGGGGGGGGGGGGGGGGGGGGGGGGGGGGGGGGGGGGGGGGGGGGGGGGGGGGGGGGGGGGGGGGGGGGGGGGGGGGGGGGGGGGGGGGGGGGGGGGGGGGGGGGGGGGGGGGGGGGGGGGGGGGGGGGGGGGGGGGGGGGGGGGGGGGGGGGGGGGGGGGGGGGGGGGGGGGGGGGGGGGGGGGGGGGGGGGGGGGGGGGGGGGGGGGGGGGGGGGGGGGGGGGGGGGGGGGGGGGGGGGGGGGGGGGGGGGGGGGGGGGGGGGGGGGGGGGGGGGGGGGGGGGGGGGGGGGGGGGGGGGGGGGGGGGGGGGGGGGGGGGGGGGGGGGGGGGGGGGGGGGGGGGGGGGGGGGGGGGGGGGGGGGGGGGGGGGGGGGGGGGGGGGGGGGGGGGGGGGGGGGGGGGGGGGGGGGGGGGGGGGGGGGGGGGGGGGGGGGGGGGGGGGGGGGGGGGGGGGGGGGGGGGGGGGGGGGGGGGGGGGGGGGGGGGGGGGGGGGGGGGGGGGGGGGGGGGGGGGGGGGGGGGGGGGGGGGGGGGGGGGGGGGGGGGGGGGGGGGGGGGGGGGGGGGGGGGGGGGGGGGGGGGGGGGGGGGGGGGGGGGGGGGGGGGGGGGGGGGGGGGGGGGGGGGGGGGGGGGGGGGGGGGGGGGGGGGGGGGGGGGGGGGGGGGGGGGGGGGGGGGGGGGGGGGGGGGGGGGAGCACGGAGAAAGAGAGGTCACTTCTCTCTATATGTAGTAGCTATAGCTAACACAATATGAAAACCCTAATTAAACCATCCAAAACCCCTAATAAACCCCCCCTTTCAGAAAAAAAAACCCAGCGCCTGGGAGCTGCTGATGCATGGCTGCCCTTTTGTCCCGGTTGGTGTTACCAACCGGGACTAAAGGTCCTCCTCCCTGGGCGCCCCACAACGGCCACGTGGACCTCCTTTGGTCCCGGTTCGTAAGCCAACCGGGACTAAAGGTTTTGGGCATTAGTCCCGTTTGTTTTGTCCCGGTTCCAGAACCGGGACAAAAGGCCCTCTGGAACCGGGAGTAATGCCCTATTTCCTACTAGTGGCAGAGATGAAGATGGTGCCACGCCTGTGGAGAGAGATGGGCCTGGAGCATGTACGTGCTAAATGTAAGGACCTCAATTATCCAAAGGAGGCAGTACATATATGCACTACTACATGGCCCGAATTGCAAGCATTGTTGCACTGATTTGGATTTGGTGGAATGCAAGGAACAACTACGAGCAGAAAATAAAAAGATTGATGTTAAATGTCTGCTATGGCAGGTTAGAGCATCTCTAGCAGACACCGTATAATGCCCCGACCCACAAAATAACTGTCAAAATATGGATCCACGCGGAAAAAGCAGCCTGATCAGACACTGTAAACGCGTCGAACCCGTAAAAAATTTTTGAGGGTGTGGTAAAATCCCACCTCCAACCCGCGAAAACACAGGGTTCCCCCTCAACCCGACGGTGCCATGTATATCAGAAAAGCGGTTGGCGGGTGGGACATTTCAGCCCGCGCACGTTCCCCACTCCCTTCCGCAGCTGCCCGCCATCGGTTCCGCCCATCCACTGCCGGCGATTCTGGCCATATCTGCAGACGGAATCACACCGCTGGGGCGCCCCTCACCCTGTTCCACCTAGCCGCATCACCGGCTCGCCGGATCCGCCAAGCCGAGCCGCCCCGAGTCGCCATCGCCGCCCCGGGATCGACCGCCGCAGAGCCACCGGTGAGTACTTGTGCTTGTGCTTTCGGATGCGATATGTATAGTTGGTTCATGCGGCATTCGTATTTGTGATTTTAGATGGAATTGAGCCCTCGCGAGAGGTTTTTGCTCGAGGATTCATCCGATTTGGATGACTCGGATGTTGAGACGCTGCTTGAGAACCATCGGCAACAGATGTTGGTGATGGCCCTCGCCGTGAAGGAGCACGACGATGAGAACTCAAAGAGACGGCGAGGATCGACTGTCGGACATCTTTGCATTCCTCGCAATCGCCATATCAGGAATGAGATGTTGATGCAAGACTACTTCGCGGACAATCCAACATATCTGCCACACCTCTTCCGGAGAAGGTACCGAATGTGTCGATCCCTCTTTGTAAAAATAGTGCAAGCTTGTGAGGCCAATTGTCGGTATTTTACTCAAAGAAGAAATGCTGCGGGCTTGAAGGGATTTAGTGCATATCAAAAAATCTCGGCAGCTATGCGGGTAATTGCATACGGCATTCCGGCTGACTATGCCGATGAGTACCTTCGCATTGGTGAAGATACTACAATTGAGTCAGTGCGTAGGTTTGCCAAAGTGATCATACGTGTCTTTGGTCCTGAATATCTTCGAGCACCCAACGAGGAAGACACAAAAAAGTTGATGGCATCAAGTGAGAGAAGAGGTTGGCCTGGCATGCTAGGAAGCATTGATTGTATGCATTGGACTTGGAAAAACTGCCCGAAGGCAATGGCACGGAATGTATTGTGGCAAGTCTCATGATGCAACAATTGTGCTAGAGGCCATAGCATCCGAGGATTTATGGATTTGGCATTGCTTTTTGGGTATGCCGAGTACTCTCAATGATATCAATGTGTTGCAACAGTCTCATTTGTTTGCTAGGCTTGCTACTGGTGATGCTCCTGCTTGCAACTACACTATCAATGGGCATGAATACACAAATGGGTACTATCTTGCAGATGGTATCTACCCTTCTTGGTGCACATTTGTCAAGAGCATCAAAGAGCCCAAAACTAAGAAACAATGTGAATTTGCAAGGGTACAAGAGGCAACCCGAAAAGATATTGAAAGAGCATTCGGGGTTTTGCAATCTAGGTTTGCCATTGTTCGTGGTCCTGCTCGTTTTTGGGACAAGCGATCCCTGAAAAACATCATGACATGCTGTGTGATTCTTCGCAATATGATTCTCGAAGATGAGAGAGACATGAACTTGGAGTTCTTCTACGATAATGTGGGTAGCCGTGTCAAACCAGCTAGAGACCCTAACCACATTAGAGCATTTCTTCAGACCTACCGGGAGATTGAAGATGCAAACACCCACTTTCAGCTTCAGGGGGATCTCATTGAGCACCATTGGCAAAGGGCTGGGCAGTAACACATTCCATTTTTGCATTCATTTCATTTAAATCATGTGTGATTTGTATTTGGGACAAGTTTTGTATTGAATTATTTAGTTTGCTTCGGTGATTTCAATAATTATTGTAATTTGGATGATTGTTGTATTGTAATATTGACATTTTATCTTATATTAAATTAATAATTCTGAATGTGTGGCATATGTGTCAAATTCAGATAAAAACCCATCTGATTTGCGGGTTGGCGTGGGCTGCCGTCGAGCAGACCCCGCATAGCGGAACTGTAAAATGGAATATCCGCGAATATTCCGTTTTACAGTTCCGCTATGCGGGGTTTGATATTCCATTTTATAGTTCCGCTATGCGGGGTCTGCTCGGCCGCCGCCCGCGCCGGCCCGCAAAGCCGTTTTTCCGTGAATTGTAAATGAGTTTTACGGGTCGGCGATATACGGGGCTGCTAGAGATGCTCTTAGGAGCTCAGCGTTGGAGTATAAAGAGTTCTTTGGGAGAGAGAAACAATCAACTGTGCAGAGAACATAGTATTGGAAAAAACCAAGTGAGGGCACTCTCAGGGCATGTTGTGATCTCCTTTAGCTTCACAAAACTTCCCAAATCCAGCTTCCCTAGCCAGCTTCTTGCTTTAGCTGGCGATTCCCAAGCGTTTGGTGTCATGCGTAGCTTCTCACATCGCTAAAGCCCAGCTGGGAGGTTGCTGGCCTGGTTGGGCGTCAGTTTGGGCAGTTGGAGGCAGCCCAGTTTGGGCTAGACATCAAGGGAACGAGCCCTGTAGCAATTCGGTTGAGGGAATGAACTAGCGATCTGTTTGAGAGAGTGTACTGATTCTATGGCTTCACTTGGCGGTGGCAATTCGATTGTAATATTGGCTAGCTCCAGCTTTTCGTATCGGTGGAGCTGGGTCGACCGTGCTTCGTATTTTTGTACTGCGATCGATCGTAACTTTTTGAAGCTAGCTTCTCGGTTCTATTTCGTTTGGCTCAGACCTGCTCCAGGAATTTGTGAAGCGTGGAGCGGGAGAAGATCAGAACACGCCCTCAACATAAATATCGATGGCAGTTTTAACAAGGAATCATCGTCGGGCGGCTGGGGATATATAATCCGAGACCGCAAAGGCGAAGCCGTAGTTGCTGCTGCTGAACATTTACCTCATGTACTAGATGCACTACAAACTGAAGCTGAAGCATGCACTCAGGATTGTACAAGGCACAAAAATCGGGTATTAGCCGAGCTGTGGTGGAAACAGATGTGTTGTTGCTGGTCTGGGTGATAGAGATGTCAAGTTGTGATCTTTCTTCTGATGGGGTTTTATGTAGGGAAATTAAATAGTTTACCTCTCTAAATTTTGGTTCTTTTCTATTGCTCATTGCCCTCAGGCTTATAATAAGATTGCAGACGTTTTAGCACTGCATGGGTCGAAGATGGTGCTTGCACCCCAAACTGTATGATTTTGGTGGCCAGCGATTATGCTCGGCACATTGATTAATGCAATGAGATGTTCCAAGTTCAAAAAAATGTTTACCAACGATTAATCTCCCGGGGTGAAATGATTTTGGGCAAGTTACAAGTTTAAAAAAAAAGGAAGAGTCCTCGTGCTTCTGTCTTTCTTGCAAGGGAAGTACTACGTACGTACTGTAAGAAGAGTCCCCTTGAAAATCGGCAGTCTCTCGAGGGTCTTCATAGGGGTAGAGTGTGCGTGTGTGCGTTCATAAGGGTGAGTGTATGCACGTATATATGAGCGCTTGCGTGTGTACTGTGTTAAAAAAAATCAATTCATACGTCACCTGATTTCTTTCTTTCTTTTCTTGCAGGGAAAGAAAGTAATAAGAAAACCCTCAACCTTATTAACTTCCCAGCCGCCGTCGAATCCTATCGAATAATAATTTGTTTCTAGAAGTTAATCCTCCTTCTTCTTCTTCTTCTCAAGAAAGAAAAGAAAAAAGCGATATTTTTCCTCTTTCAGAAGAAGCGGGAGCCATTTTGAATTGAAACTCCTCTCATAAGGCGATGAGACGGGCAGAGGACAAAAGCAGGGTGCCCCGCATTCTCAGCTGCTGATTCTCAGGCTTATTCTACTTGGTTGGTAGAAAATCTACTTATCCAGGAACAGGCAACGGAACATACGAAGGACACACGTGCTACGAAGAAATATGAGATTCTCAAAATTTGTTCGAAATTTCTTCGTCCGTACCGAACTGCTTGTAGTTGAAAATTTGACAAAAAAAGAACGAAAAACAATGAATGTCAACTAGTGAGAGAAATATATTCGTAGGTAGCTTGCCGCTTTTCTTCTCTCACACTCTAGAGTTTTCAATTAGTTATTACCAAGGTATATATTTGTATTTTTAAATACTTATGAGTATATTCATTAGACCCATATATTTTACATACTTATTAAAAAGACATAAACAATATATATATATATAACACATTATGAAACACTTAACTGGTGCAAAATATTTCTAAATGAATGGGTAATTAATATCTTGATGCCTGCCTACGTTTATAAGAATTTTAGTTCAGTAAAATATTTTAGTACAAGATTTAGTCATTGTGAAATTCAAAAAAAAAACTTTAGCACTAATATATAGTTTGTGTTATTTAATAAAATAACAAACAAGAGATAAACCTATTTGATATAAGTTGTATAAATGAAACAATTTTATGATTATTATTTAGAGTTATGAATAACTAAAAATGTTTAGTATAAATTTTATATCCGGAAGCATGCTACTAAAAGGTATCTTCCTCCCTCCTATTGAAATTGATGAACGCCCGTGCATAGAGAAAATAGACGATGGCTTGGTTGAGATTAACTAAACTAACTATTATTCAATTCGACGCCCGCATGCTAGAGATTTATCTATTTATAAGAGAGAAAAAGGGATTAATTTATTTCCTTTCAAGAAAAGAAAAAATAAATAAATCGGGGATTGAGCGGAGGAGGCCGGGGGCGGCGCGGCACCAGCATCCGGGTCACCATCGATTTTCATTGGGGACTTTTTTTTCTTTCTTTGAGAAGACGACTGGGGATTTTCAATTGGATTCGACGATGGATGGGGATTTAAGAGAAAGATGGGACGGACTACTTTCTTTTGTTGCGAGAAAAGAAAGAAAAGAAAAGAAATCACGTGACGGACGGACCGATTGAGAAAGATGTTCTTTTTCCTTTTTAAGCCCAAAATCATTTCAACCCGGGAGATTAATCGCTGATAAACATTTTTTTTAACATGGAACATCTTACTCCATTATAATCAACGTGCCGAGCATAACCTCTAGCCACAAAAACCAGGGCAAAGGTAGGGGCCAGACCTGGCCATCGGCTTGGGGTGTAAGAACCGTCTTCGACCCATGCACCAGTAAAATGTCTGCAACCTTATTATAAACTAATAAAGCGCCCGTGCGTTGCTACAAAATGGGTAGACCATGCATGCTTGCTAACCAATAATAGAATGTGAAGGACATAAATGGAAGATTTTTTTTTGCGAGAGACTTCCAATCTATTCATCTTCAATCATGACAGTACAAAGTACAACAGAGGTAATAAAAATTACAACCATGTTCGTGGACCACCTAGCGATGACTACGAGCACTGGAGTGAGCCGAAGGCATGCCGCCGTCGTCGCCACTCCCTCACCGGAGCCGGGCAAACGTTTTTGTAGTAGACAGGCCACCAGCCCCAGCCCCGCCCTCATGATGCAGGCGCAAGGAGGACGCTGCTGGTACCGCGCAGGAGGGGACTTGTTGGTGCAATGATAGGCCCCCTATGTTTTTGGAGTTTGTTGACATAAACAGTATGGGACTTATGTGTTTGCTTGCAAGATGAAATTAAAGGTTTTTGCATGGCTACTTTTTCACGATAGGCTCAACACGCGGGATATGCTCAAAAGGCGGCACTACAACATAGGAGATGATCACAACTGCCTCCTCTGTGGATTGAACATCGAAGATAGGGTTGAGCACATGATATTCACTTGCTCTTTTAGCAAACAATGTTGGAGTGTGCTAAGCATAAACTAGGAACCTTTCCCGGGGCGCCTACAAGCTATTGAAGACCAGAAAAATGGCCACCCTTCACCTATGTTCTTGGCGAAATTCATTGTGGCGGGCTAGAGCCTTTGGAAGGAAAGGAACAATAAACATTTCAGGTCAACTGTCCCCTCCATTCAAAAGATTCAAAAGAGACTTTGAGCTATTACAGCACAGGGTCAAAGAGGCACATAGTCCTTTTGTTCTCATTTTTGTACACTCCTTACACTAGCCCCCCTGCTTATTTTAGACTCCCTCACCTACCACAAAGTGGCCAGGTCCCCTCACCACCACCATGTAAATACTCCATTTTACAGTGCCACTTCATTATTAATATATTTTCACAGTAGGAACCTTTCCTACTGTTCTCGGTCAAAAAAAACTTATGTGTTTGCTAGTGCACACAGAGTAATAGGTCCCTGAGATATTGAGGAGTTTGACATAAACGACAAAGATAATCTCCCTGGGTTCCAGTGAAGGTTATCACCGAAGATTATGATGACAAGAGTGACCCCTCAAAGTTTGCTAAAGCGAAGCAATTGGTTCGATGTCTGTTCGAGGAAAATGACTACGTCCGAGAAGATTGAAGACGAAGTGAAGACGTAGCATTTATTTTGTTGTTCTTCTTCTCTTTATTGATTCATAGGACCACCGTACTATTAAGAGGGGTGTAGCATTCGAAACTTTGATTCTTTGATGCTAAACCCAAATCCTATGAAAGTTGCAAGAGAAATCTCTTTGTGTTCCGAGCAAATACTTGCCAGCAAGAGACTGGGATCTTCTTTGCTGCGAGAGATTTGACTCTGACCAAGGAGTTAACATTACTTGTTCCTCAAGTAATGTTGCCATTGCTCCAAAATCCGACCATTGCAAATGTGTCGGTTGGCCATTGGCTGGACCGTGTGTCCAAAATGGTCATTTCCCATCAGGGAAGGCTGCGGCTATAAATAGCCACCCCGCACTGGCTTTGTCCGGTGGCTGCTCCATTTGATTCTGAGAAGAGTGTTGAGCAACCCCCTCTCTGAGCGACTTGAGTTTAAAATCCACCTAGAGAAAAACCCCTAGAGCCAAAAAATTAGATAGTGGTTCAGCATCACTCGAATCTAAGTCCAGTACGCTTCGCCTATTATTCTTGAGAGCTGCAAACTCTCTAGACGGTTAGGTGTCAATTTCTTCAGAGACCAAGAGTAACTGTGGTTCTCGAAGAAGAAGTCTGTAAAGGTTCGGAGATCGCCTTCAATCTACCATGAGTGATCGACACTGGTTGACAACCAATTGTCGAGGAGAATAGGGTGAAGAGAGTTTATCTTCTGTGTTAATTCACAGCCCCTCAAACCAGACGTAGTCCTTGTGCAGAAGGACGAACTGGTCGAACAAATACCATGTCGCCATCGAGCATCACCGGTTACATCTGTTACCCATGTTCACTTTCGACAAGTTTTCCTTCATGTGATTTTTTTTCGATGCATGACTTAGTTTACATTCGGTACTTAGCTTTAGCTCGCTCTAGTTTGTTTTTCATTCGCTCCACTGCTGGGTTCCGAGAGTTTTGATATTTCCAAAGAAATTTTAAAACTCCCATTCATCCCCCCTCTGGTATACATACTTCGTTTCTACAATTGGTATCAGAGCAAGGTACTCCTTGACTCTGCTCATTTTGGTCTAACCACCTTGGAGTTTAAGTATGTCTTCAGTGAGCTACAAATATCATCTCAAGATTCCCATATTCGATGAGACGGACTATCCCTTCTGGAAAGAGAAGATGAAGATCCATCTCTGAGCCATTGACGATGACATGTGGAATGTGGTGCAGTTTGGACTCACGATTGAGATACCTCAAGCCCCCACTGATGCCGAGAAGAAACTCATCCAGATGGATGCTTAAGCTAAAGATGAAATTTGTGGCCATCTCTCTTGTGCTCAATTTCATTGCTATCGACAGTGTGAAACTGCGAAGGAATTGTGGGACATTCTCGAGAAGATCAACAAAGGTGTTTCAACTCAAAAAGATTCTCGCATTGATACTCTTCGAGCAAAGTTCAGTCGATTCAAGCGCATTGGAAATGAAAGCTGTCAGCAAACCTTCGATCACCTGAGTGACATCGCAAATGAGCTGCAAGGCCTCGGCGCCAAAGACATAACTGACCATGAGGTTGTGAAGAAACTACTTCGGTCACTGGACAGTTCATCCGACACACTTGCTCTGATGATCAGGGAACGAGCTAACTTCAAAGATCTCGACTCTGCTGATATCATGGAAAGACTGAACACCCACAAGGAACAAGAAGAAGAGAAAAGAGATCTGTATGGTTCAAGTCAATGCAAAAATCATGCTCTCAGGGCTGTGGCTAATTCTTCCTCCAATGGAAATACCGAAGAAGATTCAGATGACCCAGAAAGACTCAGCAAAGATCTCGCCCTAATCATGAAGAGATTTCAGCGCTTTCACAGAAAGAGCCAGTTCCAAAAGAAAGGTTCGAGCAACTTTGGCGGTTCAAAATCTTCATCAAAACCTACTGGAGAATACACCTGCTTCAAGTGCAAAAAGCCTGGACACTTCATTTTGGACTGTCCTCTCTGGGAAGAAGAAATCCGTGCTAGTGGAAGAAATGATTCTTGCAACTATCGACGCAAAAGCAAAAGCAAGAACTACGACTCCGATGATGAGAAGAAAACAAAGAAGTTCTTCAAGAAGAAGGACAACTCCTCATCAAAATCTTCATCAAGATCTTCCTCAAGGAATCCTTCCAAGTCCTCCTCCAACCACAAGAATAACTCTCGGAAGGCCAAGGCATACATCAGCAAGGAGATGGATTCTGATGAAGAAGAATCATTA
Source organism: Thinopyrum obtusiflorum (assembly GCA_036873465.1). Lineage (NCBI taxonomy): Eukaryota > Viridiplantae > Streptophyta > Magnoliopsida > Poales > Poaceae > Thinopyrum > Thinopyrum obtusiflorum. Next base: position 19,858 of record JAAAWM010011544.1, read on the forward strand.
GGCTCCGAAGAAGCTGATGAATCCGATGAGGATTCGACTCTGGCATGGCTGGCATTGCATATGCTTCTTCCCCTGCAACAAACTTCTTCAGGAATCCTTCAAGCGATGATGAATCTCCTGCCTACTGCTTCATGGACAAAGCATCAAAAGAAAAGGTATCCTCCAAAATCACAAAGTTCACTCCAATGATCATTATTCTTCTGATGAGGATGACCATGCTAAATTGATCAAAATTGCTAATATTCAACAAAACTCTGTTGAGAAAATTGAGAAAACCCTCAGGAAATCTGAAGGGTTGTTGATTGAGGAGATGGAGAAAAATATGTCGCCGACTGAAGAGTATCCCACTCTCAAGTCATGAATGGAAGAACTGACAAACCATCATGATTTTCTCTCAGTTGACCATGAAAGATTGACCTATGATTACCTAAAAAGGAAATAGGAACTCGAGGCACTAAGAGAGGCTCATGAGGATCTGATCATAGAAAATTCTCTTCTCACCCAACAATTTAAAGATAAACCTAAAGTGTTTGTTCCACCTTGCTTAAAATGTCTTGAACAAACCAATGCTGAATCAAATGTTGAATCATCTGTGAATGCTAGCCCCTCTGTTGAGGAAAATGGTTTTGTTTCTGATGAAAGTGCTAGGTTGAAGGATCTTCTTCAGACAAGAATGTTTAAATCTCTCAAAGGGCATCACCCTTTGTGATGTTCTGAAGAAATCCATTTTTCATGAAAATCCTAGGAAAGAAGGCATCAGTTTCGAAAGGAAACTGAATAAGGATGGCTCATACTGGGAACCCTATCAATATTCTCGTACTGTGTGGGTGCCAGCTAAGAGCAAAACCCTCGACCCAGCTTTGCTCTCGGGATATGACTCTCCCATTCCTGAATATCCTGATGATTATTCTCTGGACAACTATAGCTGTTCAAAAACCAGCATGGAGAGGTTGTTGCTCGTTATGTTGGACCTAACAACAGAAATGGCCCCCCAAAGAAAGCTATATGGGTGCCCAGGAAAACTATCAATGATTTGCCTATTCCTTCATATCTAACCATGCAGGCAGAACATGCTCATCATTTTGTTCGACAGAATGAATACATGCGTACTTCATACAATCACTATGCTCATGCTCCTAGAAAGAATTTTAATGCTTATTCTTTCGATTATGCTCGTACCTCTATGAGCAACAACTATGCTTACCAAAAGAAATTATATCCTGCTCGCTATACTGTTTTGAAGCCACCTGCAAAGATGTGGGTGGTTAAGAAAGCCTCATTCTTCTGCAGGATTATGTCTCCGGGTGCATAGAGTGGATAATGGATAGTGGATGCACTAGTCATATGACCGGAGACAAGTCATTGTTTGTCGACCCCAACTTAACTGCTTCTCCTCTGAAGTATATCACTTTCGGCGACAACAACAAAGGAAAGGTAATTGGGCTAGGTAAAATTGCAATATCCAAAGACAAGTCCATCGATGATGTTTTACTTGTTCAGTCTCTTAGATTCAATCTTATGTCAGTTGGCAAGCTATGTGATCTAGGCATGCTAGTTCTATTCTCCATAACCAAATGCATTGTTTTTATGGCCACTGACAATTCCTTCGTCTTTGAGGGATATAGAAAAGGTGATCAGTGTATTGTGGATTTCTCTAAGGGTCCCTTAGTCCAAACTTGTTTGCTTGCAAAAGCAACTGAAGGTTGGCTGTGGCACCAAAGGCTTGGTCGTGCAGGTATGAGAAATTTGCAGACTCTAGTGAAAAAAAATCATCTCCGTAGCATTCCTGATGTAAAATTTGACAAGGATCATCTCTGTGCTACATGTGAGGCTGGTAGATTGGCCAAGGAGCATCATTCATCAAAGACGGTCATGACCACAACAAGACCATTGGAGATTCTTCATATGGATTTATTCGGCCCTCAAAACTATGCAAGTTTCGATGGCGGTCATTATGGTCTGATTATTGTTGATGATTTCTCTCGATACACTTGGGTATTCTTTCTCGAAGACAAAACCTGCACTCAAGGCATCTTCAAAAGTTTCACCAGGAAGGCCCAAAATGAATATGATGTGCAAATTAAGCATGTCAGAAGCGATAATGGAACTGAGTTCAAAATTACTCATATCAAGGATTTTCTCGACGAAAATGGTATTACTCATGAATTCTCCGCCACATACGCTCCTCAACAGAATGGAGTTGTTGAGCGAAATAATAGAACTTTCATTGAAATGGCAAGAACTATGATCAGTGAGTACAAAACTCCTATTCGCTTTTGGGCTGATGCTATTAACACTGCTTATCATGTTATTAATCGTGTGTATCTTCACAAATTCCTTAAGAAAACATCATATGAGCTTATCACTGGCAAGAAGCCAAATGTTTCTTATCTGCGTGTTTTTGGTGCACCTTGTTACATACTTGATATGAATTGCTGCTTTTTGAGCTTGCGTTGATTTTTTCCTTGAAGAGGAAAGGGTGATGCAGCAAAGTAGAGATAAGTATTTCCCTCAGTTAAGAACCAAGGTATCAATCCTGTAGGAGGCACAAGCAAGTCTCCAATATATGCACCTGCACAAACTAATAAACACTTGCACACAAAGCGAAAAAGGGGTTGTCAATCCATTCACGGTCACGAACAAGAGTGAGATCTAATAGAGATAGGTATAAAAGATAAATAAAATAGCAAACTAAAGTAAATATAAATAAATTGCAGCAAGGTATTTTTGGGTTTTTGGTTTATAGATCTGAAAATATATGATGGAAAATAGACCCGGGGGCCATAGGTTTCACTAGAGGCTTCTGTCTTCAATAAAGCATACGGTGGGTGAACAAATTACTGTTGAGCAATTGATAGAAAAGTGCATAATTATGACGATATCTAAGGCAATGATCATGAATATAGGCATCATGTCCGTGACAAGTAGACTGACTCATGCCTGCATCTACTGCTAATACTCCACACATCGACCGACTCCTGCCTGCATCTAGAGTATTAAGTTCAAAAGAACAGACCAACACATTAAGCAAGATGACATGATGTAGAGGGATAAACTCAAGCAATATGATATAAACCCCATCTTTTTATCCTTGATGACAACAATACAATACGTGCCTCGCTACCCCTTCTGTCACTGGGTGAGGACACCACAAGATTGAACCAAAAACTAAGCACCTCTCCCATTGCAAGAAAAACCAATCTAGTTGGCCAAACCAAACCGATAGTTCGAAGAGAAATACAAAGATATCTTAATCATGCATAAAAGAGTTCAGAGAAGACTCAAATAATATTCATAGATAATCTGATCATAAATCCATAATTCATCGAATCTCAACAAACACACCGCAAAAGAAGATTACATCAGATAGAACTCCAAGAACATCGAGGAGAAGAAGAAGCCATCTAGTTACTAGCTATGGACCCATAGGTGTGGTAAACTACTCACGCATCATCGGTAGGGCAGCAAGGTTGATGTAGAGGCCCTCCGTGATCGAATCCCCCTCCGGCAGATCACCGGAAAAGGCCCCAAGATCGGATCTCACGAAAACAGGAACTTGCGGCGGCGAAAAAGTATTTTTGTGGATGCTTCTGATGTAGGGGGGATATTTGAGGGTTTATAGTGCTAGAGTTAGGGTTAGAGGACCTCCGAGGGGCCCACAAGCCAGGGGCTCCCCCCTCTGGGGCGTGCCCTAGAGGCTTGTGGCCTCCTCGGGACTCCTCTGACCTTCTCCCCAAGTCTTCTAGGTGTCTTCTGGTCCAAGAAAAATCATCGTAAAGTTTTATTTCATTTGGACTCCGTTTGATATTCCTTTTCTGTAAAGGCCAAAAACAAGGAAAAAAATAGAAACTGGCACTGGGCTCTAGGTTTATAAGTTAGTCCCAAAAATAATATAAAATAGCATATTAATGCATATAAAACATCCAAAACAGATAATATAATAGCATGGAGCAATCAAAAATTATAGATATGTTGGAGACGTATCATGAATCATTCTTCCAAGTTTGCACTTAAGGCACATGAAAGTTTACTTCTTGGTTATGGCTCGAACTCGCATACGTATCGTGTCTATAACTCTCACAATGGAAAAGTTATGGAAACGGTAAATGTGCGATTTGATGAATCTAACGGCTCTCAAAAGGAGCACCTGCCAAATGTGATAGATGAACCACCAATCTCAGATGCTACTCGGCAAATGGCTATTGGAAGCGTCATGCCAGTCGAAGAAATTGCAGCTGATTCTTCTGATGATGATGCTCCTATGACTCGAAGCAGTACCTGACAAGCCACTGCCGAAGAAAATGCCATTCCAAATACTAATGGCAACCCGAATCCAAATGCCGAGCAAAATGGCAATCTTGAAGGAAATGGCGAAAGAAATGCTCATGCTGATGAAAATGATAGTGATCATCATGATGAAAACCCTCATCCTCGAGTGGCTAATCGAGTTGATCCCTTATCAATTCTTGATGAACTCGAGAATCCAGGTTATCGACCCACAACTCGTTCACGCACTTGTTTGGCTAACTAATGTGGCAGTTTCTCCTTTGTTTCATTGGCAGAACCTACCAAGTATGAGGAAGCCATGAATGATCCAGATTGGATGAATGTTATGCAAGAGGAGTTGGTGCAATTTGAACTAAATGATGTTTCGGAATTGGTTGACAAGACGAATCCTAAGAAGCATAATATCATTGGCACAAATTGGATTTTTCGCAATAAGCAAGATGAAAATGGCATTGTGGTGAGAAACAAAGCTCGTCTTGTTGCTCAAGGGTACACACAGGTAAAAGGTATTGATTTCGGTGAAACATATGCTCATGTTGCACGCCTTGAGGCAATTCGCATTCTTCTAGCCTATGCAAATTACAATGATATCTTGCTTTATCAAATGGATGTGAAAAGTGCTTTCCTCGATGGTGAAATTGATGAGGAAGTTTATGTTATACAGCCACCTAGCTTTGAACATCCTGAGTTTCCTAAAAAAGTTTTCAGGTTAAAAATGGCTCTATATGGGCTCAAGCAAGCCCCACGAGCATGGTATGACACCTTGAAGAAGTTTTTGCTTGATAAAGGGTTCAACCGAGGATCCACTGATCCCACACTTTTCACTCATGCTGTTGATAATGATCTATTCATATGTCAAATCTATGTGGATGATATTATCTTCGGTTTTACTAACAATGCTTGCAGCTTAGAGTTCGGGAAAATGATGTCCGAGAAATATCAAATGTCTATGATGGGTGTGATACGTCTCCAATGTATCTATAATTTTTGATTTTTTTCATGTTGTTATATTATCATTCTTGGATGTTTTACAATCATTTTATAGCAACTTTATATCATATTTTGGGACTAATCTATTGACATAGTGCCCAGTGCCAGTTGCTGTTTTTTGCTTTTTTTTACTTCGCAGAATATCAGTACCAAACGGAGTCTAAACGCAGCAAAAAAAATTGGAGAATTTTTCTGGACCAGAAGACACCTGTTGGGCCAAAGAAGTAACCGAGGGGGGCTTCGAGGGGAGCACAACCCACCTGGGCGTGCTCAGGCATGCCCTGGTGGGTTGTGCCCACCTCGGCTGCCTCCTGCACTGCCCCTTTACTCTATAAATACCCTGAAAATCCAAAAACCCTAGGGGGGTCGACGAAACACAATTCCAGCCGCCGCAAGTTTTGGAACCACCAGATCCAATCTAGACACCATCACAGAGGGGTTCATCATCCTCATTGGTGCCTCTCCTATGATGTGTGAGTAGTTCATTGTAGACCTACGGGTCCGTAGTTAGTAGCTAGATGGCTTCCTTTATCTCCCTTTTGATTCTCAATATAATGGTCTCTTGGAGATCTATTTGATGTAACTCTTTTTGCGGTGTGTTTGTTGGGATCCGATGAACTTTGAGTTTATGATCAGATCTTTTTATTCATGAAAGTTATTTGAGTTTCTTTGATCTCTTATATGCATGATTACTTATAGCCCCGTATTTCTTCTTTGAATCTTTGGTTTAGTTAGGCCAACTAGATCAATTTTTCTTGCCATGGGAAGAGGTGCTTTGTGATGGGTTCGATCGTGCGGTGTTCTTTCCCAGTGACAGAAGGGGCAGCAAGACACATATTGATCGTTGCTATTAAGGATAACAAGATGGGGTTATTCCTACATGAATAGATCTTGTCTACATCATGTCATTGTTCTTATTGCATTACTTCGTTTCTCCATGAACTTAATACACTAGATGCATGCTTGATAGCGGTCGATGTGTGGAGTAATAGTAGTAGATGCAGACAAGAGTCGGTCTACTAATCTTGGATGTGATGTCTATATAATGATCATTGTCTGGATATCATCATAATTATTTGAGGTTCTATCAATTGCCCAACAGTCATTTGTTCACCCATCGTATGCTATTTTCTTGAGAGAAGCCACTAGTGAAATCTACGACCCTCGGGTCTATTTTCTCATCATATATCTTCAGATCTATATTACTATTTGCCTTTTTATTTATTTGCATCTTTTATTTTCAGATCTATATTATCAAAAACCCAAAAATATCTCACTGAATTTTATTTGCCTTTATTCTATTTGCATCTACCAATCTATTACTTTACCAATCTTTTACCCGAGAGGGATTGACAACCCCTCTTTCGCGTCGGGTTGCAAGTATTAGTTCTTTGTGTGCAGGTACTGTTTACATAGTGTTGCTTGGTTCTCCTACTGGTTCGATAACCTTGGTTTCATAACTGAGGGAAATACCTACCTTCGCTGTACTGCATCATCCCTTACTCCTTGGAGAAAATACTGACGCGGATACAATACATAAAGAAAGGATCAAGAGGATTTCTGGTGCCGTTGCCGGAGAGACATCATCAACATCTATTAGGTTCCTAATCACAAATCTCATCTCCTTGCAATTTACATTATTTTCCATTTGCCTCTCGTTTTTATCTCCCCCACTTCTAAAATATTTTTGCGAAAATCACACAAATATTTTCCTTTTTATTTGCCTTCTTTTCCATTTGCCTTTTTTCTCGTTTGCTATCTTTGCTTGTGTGCCATGTGCCTTCTATTTGTTTGCATCTTCGCGTGCTAAAAATCTATTGATATGGATCTTCATCCACTTGCTAATCTTTTTAAAAGATCATATTATGATGAATCAATTGCTTGTGAGTTGAGTGCACATGATTATCTCTATGAAGTTTTGCTTGAAATTCATGAATCTGAAAATTGTGATGAAGTGCTGAAAGAAGAAATTTATGAAGTGATTCATGATAGCTCCTGGAATGAAAAGCATGATTGCAATGGTGTTACTATAAATTCTATTAATCTCAATTGTGCTAATAATATGCAAAACCCCAAGCTTGGGGATGCTAATTTTGATATGTCCACTACTTATTGCAATGATCATGATTGGTGTGATTCTTCTTATAATCTTGAAAAACAAATTAAGCCTCATGATGAATATGATATTGATAATAGTGTTTGCAATAATATTGAAAGTTGGTTTGGAGAGGTCATGACTTTAGTTGATGTTAATCCCACTATCTTGGAAGTTTATAAGACTTTTATGCATGTGGATCATGAAGAGAAATTTTTATGTGATAGCTATATTGTTGAATTTGATTATGATCCTAAATGTAATTGTTATGAGAGAGGAAAATATTGTTGTAGAAATTTTCATGTTACAAAATTACCTCTCGTTATGTTGAGATTGTCAATGTTTTATTCCTCTCCTTTGCATATGTTAGATATTTCTTGTCTTGCTAATTTGTTTGCTTATAAAATGCCTATGCATGGGAAGATAATTAGACTTAAATGTGTTTGTCACATGATTCATGATGCTCTCTTTGTGTTTTAATTATTATCTTTTATGTGAGCATCATTAATATCCCGAGCCCATCTTGATGACTATAAAGAAAGAGCTTCTTGGGAGGCAACCCAATGAATAAAATTTATTGTTGTCTTTTTATTTCTGTTTTTAGTGTTTGCATCATTATGCTACTGTTATGATTGTGTTTTTATGTTTTAATTAGTGTTTGGGCCAAGCAAAGCCTTTGGGATCATGTTGGGTGATAGTTGACTTGATCTTGTTGAAAAACAGAAACTTTTATGCTTAGTAAAATAATTTTCATAACTCACAAAAACGTGCTTTTGCTCTGAATTTTTACACAAGATTGATATACAAATATCCCACATTTTCCTAATTTTTCAGAATTTTTAGTGTTACAGAAGTATACAAAGTTTTCAGATTTCTATAAACTATTCTATTTTTGACATATTCTGTTTTCTTTGCGTTGCGTGCTTATTTTGATGATTCTATGGTGTTTATTGGGGGGTATAAGCCATAGCAAAGTTGGAATATAGTAGATATAATGCAAAAATAAAATATTAATGGGTTTGCAATAGTACTTAGAGTAGTGATTTGCTTTGTTTACTAACGGATCTCATGAAGGTTTTGTTAAGTTTTGTGTGATTGAAGTTTTCAAGTTTTGGGTGAAATCACGATGGATGAAGGAATATGGAGAAGCAATAGACTAAGCTTGGGGATGCCCCATGGCACCCCAAGTTAATATTCAAGGATGAACAAGCAACTAAGCTTGGGGATGCCCCGTGTGGCATCCCCTCTTTCTTCTAACGACCATCGGTATTTTACTTGGAGCTATATTTTTATTCATCACATATCATGAGTTTTGCTTGGAGCGTCTTGTATTATATGATTCTTTGCGTGTTTTTCTTTTTGTTTTGTGTCAAGTATCCTTGTTGAACACACCTATTTGAGAGAGCCAAAATTATGCTACGATTTGTTAGAATTGCTCTTTATGCTTCACTCAAAAAAAATTAGCCATGGAATTGCTCTAGTGCTTCACTTATATCTTTTTGAGCACGGTGTGCTATAATAATTTTGAGGAAATTATCTCATGCTTCACTTATATTATTTTGAGAGATGAAAATCTTTATGCTCATGTTCTTCACTTAAATTTATTTGAGCTTGTCAAAAAGCAATTGCAACATATGAAACTAGTCCCAAAGTGATAGATATTCAAGAGGGATATAATTAAAACTTTCATGAAGATCATTGGACAAAATAAACTTGATTCTTTGTAAGAGTTTTTAGATATGATGATAGTGATATGTGAGTCATGTTGGTGAGTAATTATGCTTTAGTAAGAATATTGGTGTTTAGGTTTGTGATTCCCTATGCAAGCACAAAAGTCAATAGTTATGCAATGAAATTACATCATACTTGTGGTGCATTATTTGGTGTTAGTTATGCTCAATGCTCGCTTATGTGATTTTTTGTTTCTTGGTTGGATGCTTCTCAATGTTTTTGCTAGCCTTCAGTTGTACTAATTTGAAATACTACTTGTGCATCCAAAATCCTTAAACCCAGTTTTGCCACTTGAGTCCACCATACCTTCCTATATGCGGTATTCACGTGCCGTTCTAAGCAAATTTGTATGTGCCATCTCTAAAATTTTCAAAATAATTTCCTTTTTGTGTGCTCGTACTACTCATGAAGTGGCAGGGAGTGGCCAATATTTTCCATGCTAGATGTGTTATTCTCAAGACGAGTGTTTATTCACTTGTGATTGCACGAGAGTACGACAAAGGTATTAGGGATGCCCAGTCCCGAAATGAAAAATGAATTTACTTTATGTTGTCAAATAATAAATTCCTTGGAAAGTGTTCGTATGGACGGCACCCGTGAATACGGCTAGCCGTGGAATGTGAAAGTATCGTGGAAAAGGGAATAAACTTTATTTTCTGTTTGGGAACCGCCTATGATATATCTAGCATGGAAAGTGTTGGGAATTACTCGGTCATTTTCGTTGACGGGAAAAGTATGCCACCCAAAATGTTTTTATCTCTCTTTTTTGCTTTGAGCTCTGGCACCTCTACAAAGCCCTACTTCCCTCCGTGAAGGGCCTTTCTATTTACTTTATGCAATTTTTATTTTTATTGAGTCTCCATCTTCTCTTATAAAGCACCAACTAAGGGGCACTATGATCGTACTTGAGCATTGGATGTAGCTAATATGCGAGTGTGTTTCATGAATGGATCAATGATTGAACATGATGGGCTAGGGATAACTTGCTTTAGTGTTGATATTCTGAAAGACATGGTTGCTTGCTGATATGCTTGAGTATTGAAATCTTCAGGTCAAACTAGACTATTACTTTGAACCATATAAAAATCCATATATACATGCTACAAAAGAAAAGAATGTGATGAACATGTTAGGCAGCATTCCACATCAAAAATTCTGTTTTTATCATTTACCTACTCGAGAACAAGCATGAATTATGCTTGGGGATGCTGATACGTCTCCAACATATCTATAATTTTTTATTGTTCCATGCTGTTATATTATCATTCTTGGATGTTTTACAATCATTTTATAGCAACTTTATATCATTTTTTGGGACTAACCTATTGACATAGTGCCCAGTGCCAGTTGCTGTTTTTTGCTTGTTTTTACTTCGCAGAATATGAGTACCAAACGGAGTCCAAATGCAGCGAATCTTTTTTGGAGAGTTTTTTTGGACCAGAAGACACCTGTTGGGCCAAACAAGTATCAGGGGGGCTCCGAGGGAAGCACAACCCACCTGGGCATGCCTGGGGGCCCAGGCGCGCCTTGGTGGGTTGTGCCCACCTCGGCTGCCTCCTGCACCGCCTCTTTGCTCTATAAATACCCTGAAAATCCAAAAACCTTAGGGGAGTCGACGAAACACAATTCCAGCCGCCACAAGTTCCAGAACCACCTGATCCAATCTAGACACCATCACGGAGGGGTTCATCATCCACATTGGTGCCCCTCGGATGATGCGTGAGTAGTTCATTGTAGACCTACGGGTCCGTAGTTAGTAGTTAGATGGCTTCCTCCCTCTCTTTTGATTCTCAATACAACGGTCTCTTGGAGATCTATTTGATGTAACTCTTTTTGCGGTGTGTTTGTTGGGATCCAATGAACTTTGAGTTTATGATCAGATCTTTTTATCCATGAAAGTTATTTGAGTTTCTTTGATCTCTTATATGCATGATTACTTATAGCCTCATATTTCTTCTTTGAATCTTTGGTTTAGTTAGGCCAACTAGATCGATTTTTCTTGCCATGGGAAGAGGTGCTTTGTGATGGGTTCGATCGTGCGGTGTTCTTTCCCAGTGACAGAAGGGGCAGCAAGAAACGTACTGATCGTTGCTATTAAGGATAACAAGATGGGGTCTATTCCTACATGAATAGATCTTGTATACATCATGTCATCATTCTTATTGCATTACTCCGTTTCTCCATGAACTTAATACACTAGATGCATGCTGGATAGTGGTCGATGTGTGGAGTAATAGTAGTAGATGCAGGCAAGAGTTGGTCTACTAATCTTGGATGTGATGCCTATATAATGATCATTGCCTGGATATCATCATAATTATTTGAGGTTCTATCAATTGCCCAACAGTAATTTGTTTACCCACCGTATGCTATTTTCTCGAGAGAAGCCACTAGTGAAATCTACGGCCCCCGGGTCTATTTTCTCATCATATATCTTCAGATCTATATTGCTATTTTCCTTTTTATTTATTTGCATCTTTTATTTTCAGATCTATATTATCAAAATCCCAAAAATATCTCACTGAATTTTATTTTTCTTTGTTCTATTTGCATTTACCAATCTATTACTTTACCAATCTTTTACCCGAGAGGGATTGACAACCCCTCTTTCACGTCGGGTTGCAAGTATTTGTTCTTTGTGTGCAGGTACCATTTACACAATGTTTCTTGGTTCTCCTACTATTTCGATAACCTTGGTTTCATAACTAAGGGAAATACCTAGCTACCTTCGCTATACTACATCATCCCTTACTCCTTGGGGAAAGTACTGACGCAGATACAATACATAAAGAAACGATTAGTTTGAACTTAAGTTCTTTCTCGGACTGCAAATACATCAATAGGAAAATGGAATTTTCACATGTCAGGAGAAATATCTGAAAGAAAGCCTGAAGAAGTTCAAAATGCAAGATTCCAAAACGAAGGGCTATAAAACTCCTATGCCCACGAATGGTAAGCTGAACGCAGAAGTGTATGGTAAGGATTACGATCAGAAGGCTTATCATTCGATGATTGGTTCTATTCTTTACCTATGTGCATCCAGACCTAAAATTATGTTGATTGTTTGCATGTGTACCCACTATCAAGCTGCACCGAAAGAATCGCATCGCCAAGCGGTCAAGCGTATTCTGAGATATTTAGCTCACACCCCCACCTTAGGTTTATGGTATCCTTAGGGAGCACAGTTTGATCTCGTTGGTTATTCAGACTCAGATTACGTAGGTGACTTGGTTGACAGGAAATCTACTTCGGGGACATGCCATTTCCTTGATAGATCTTTGGTCTGTTGGTCATCAAGGAAGAAAAATTGTGTATCTCTCTCTACGGCTGAGGCCGAATATATTGCTTCTGGTACTTGTTGCACTCAGTTATTGTGGATGAAGCAAACACTGAAGGATTATGGCATTAAGGTCAAGAAGATCCCTTTATATTGTGACAATCAGAGTGCCATCAAAATTGCACATAATCATGTGCAGCATTCTCGCACCAAGCACATTGCCATCAGACATCATTTCATTCGCGGTCATGTTGCTCGAGAGGATATTGTCATCAATCACGTCAAGACCGAAGACAATCTCACCGATATTTTCACCAACCCTCTTGATGAGATAATATTATGTGCATTACAGTGTGAGCTAAATATCCTGGACTTCGCAAACGTGCAGTAAGGTGGACTCGGCACCCGTGCTAACACTTCCACATCTTATAAGGAATGGGTGCATAACACTCAAAGAGTCTAAATTTTTTGACAAAGTGAAATTTTCTTTCTGAGAGTGAATACATTAACAAAGAACTAAACTTACTGAGTGCCATGATAAATGTGTGACGCTCGGGGTCATACAGTTCTTATACGGTGGGTCACACAAGTACAATTCTTCATCGTTGAGTTTCTGCTCATTCGAAGGTTTTTGTGTTTGTCTGAATGCATTTCTCTCATAGTTATTCCTTCGGGTGTTTGTGTTTCGTTGTCTGAGTGAAATGCCTAGGACCCTATTTTCCCTCTGTTCTATCTCTTCTAATCTTTGATATTCCGTCATAAATGCTCAATTTCTTCTGGCATCGAAACTTTATCGAGTGTCCTTGACCACGGTAAATATTAGGTCCAAACTTTAATCTGTTTTGGCGAAAGCTATCCAAAATTTGGGGTTTCCTGCCCAAGTCAGGACCACAATCTCTTTATGACGGTTGCCACATGCAATCCATCAACTGCCACCACATCATGTCTGTTGAATCGCAATAGTCTTTCGATAGTGGCCGTTCTTTCGGATTCACTCCGTGCGGTTATTTTCCCTCGCGTATAAATACCGCCGCTCCATCGCTCCCTCATTCACCTTCTCGTCCTTGCCTCCTCCAAAACCCTCACCGAAGTGCTCCACTTTGAGCTCGATCCTGATGACCCTTCGCCGCTTCACTGACGGAAATCGGTCGCCGGAGTCTTTCCTCGCCGCCGCGGTCCATCTTCTTCCCCGCGCCGTCGTAGCTGCTGCACACCACCAAGCTAGGGTACGTGCAGTTCGAACTCGGGCCTCCGTCTTTCTCGTTCGAGTTCGTTTGCGATTATTACAGTAAAAAAAATACACTTCCGGGATGATACGTGTTTGTCACAGTAGGTCACGTTTTCTGTCATGCATGTACATCCATGACGATTTTATGACAGAATCAAGTTAGTCATACCTGTGCTATCATAGAAGTGTTCCATGACATTACCAAAATTATCATCACGGAAGTGTCCACTTCCATTGTGATAAATGGCGCGTCATGGAAGTTTTTTCGTCAAGGGTAACCGACACGTGGCATCCACCATAACGGGTCGCCTTTAAGCTATCGGGTTCTGGTTTGGATCTGATAACCCGTTAACAACCCCGACCAATGGGGATTTTCCATGTGTAAAATTCTCATTCGCCGAAGGAACCACGTGTCGGGTCAGCGTTGGGACAGATGGCATCCACTCATTGGACCGGAGGTACCTATGATACATCAACACGTGGCATGGCCCAATAGAGGCCCATATAGGTTTGAAAGCTGGCCCAGGAATAGGCGCACAAGATTTTGTCAAATCTAATGGGCCGGCCCATTAACAGCCTAACATTTTCTGGACCAAATTATGGCCCACATCAGATACGGGCCGTTAAAGGACTGCAATATTCTGGGCCGGTTTACGGCCCATATCAGATCCGGCCCGTTAACAGCCTGCAATAGTTCAGGCCAAATTACGATCCATACCTGATCCGGCCCGTTAACTGACTTGCATTTCTAGGGCCAAATTATGGCCCATAATAGATATGACCCTTTAACAGCTACTGTGCCATCGGGCCCATTGGGGGCCTGATTTGCTCTTCGGCCTCTTAATGGCCCGTTTAACAGTTCAGCCCGATATTAGTTTCAGCCTGTCATCGGCCATGTCTACATATGGGCCTCTTTCGGCCTGGTTTCACTTTCGGCCATTTAAAGGCCCGAGTTGCACCTGGGCCTAATTCTGGTCCGCAGTTACTTTCGGCCTCTTAACGGCATGTAGTCTTCATGGATACATTCTAGCCCAAACTGCCTATCGGCCCGTTAATGGCCCTTAAGTGTGTTGGGCCTAATTTTAGCCCGTTATACATCCGACCTACTTCCCGCCCATCATGTAATTGGGTCAGCCAAGGCCCAAAAACATTTCAGCCTGTTAATGGCACGTCACACAAATGGGCCAATAATGGACCGATGTATATTATAGCATGCTGTCGGCCCGTGATTCGTTCGCCACAATTAAGGCTCAATCTAGTTCTCAACCTGTTAAAGGCCTATTTAATATTCCGGCCCAATTAAGGCAAGCGGTTTACTCGGCCTTTTAAAGGCCTGAAACTAATAGTGGGCCAGATTAAGTCTAGACCTAACTAATGTCCCAAGATGATTGTAGGCCCACGGTTCAGCCCGTACTAGCGATTGGCGACCGACCAGTTTTAGTACCAAAATTATTTTTTTATAAACCTAACCTATTGGCTCATTGCGCACCGATCGAAGATTATGACCTTTTCTCAGAGCGACGACAGCATAAACAGCAAATAAATTACAGCATCATGACGAAGAACAAACCTAGACTATACAACAAAGAAATTACAGCATATTATATCCCTTGGGCATCAAAGTTCGCCGCCAGTGATAATAAAGGGCAACCAGACAGCAGATTCCATAAACTGGGCAGGTCGCCACCAGTGGAAGTAAATAGGCTGACAAAATAATAGACAGAACCGACAGGACTTCAACATAGTTCAAAAAGGTTAGCCCGGCCCAGGAGCTGCAGCGCAAGCAGCTTAGCAACCTAATGAGACTGCGCTTGTTTGACGCTTATATCCACTAACTTAAGCTGCATAGCATCAATAGATGTCCTGTACTTATGTTTAATCTTGCATAGAGGTTGGAGTTCCAGTCAGATTTGAGCGGAAGCATGTCTTTCTGCTTGAATTTCAGACTGAAGAAGTCGAACAGATTCAGGCGGCGACTTCATCGAGCTTGTGTCACTGAGTAAGTTCGACACTACATCAAGACATAACTTTGTGGTTGTATCCCTACCCTCAAGATGTGTTGCCTTCTTCTCTGGAATATATGTTAGAGGGACAAACAATGGGTTCATCTCACTATCATTGTGCAGTTCTTCCTAGCATTAGTGCTATCACCCTGAAAGAGAAACAAGTAGGTAGATAATAGGTTTTGCATGTATAAGCATCAACGCTATCAATTCATCTCATTTCTTTGTCAGAAATAAAGAGACACGGTTTAAAATAGCATTAACATAATAGGCATTGTTCATAGTTAAGACGGCAGGAAATGGCATTGTGCAGGAGCGGCCAGCTTCACCATACCACTGGATTACAGATCAAGAACACAAGCATACATGTAGTTCTAAACAACGTATAAGCATGAATGATGAGTGTACTGTCAATTTATACCATTTCAGATTGGTAAATAAAGAGACATGATTTAAATAACATTAATATAATATGGCATTGTTCATAGTTGAGACATAGTAAGATATGACATTGTGCTGGAGTTGGTAGTTTCACCACACCACTGGATTACAGATCAAGAACACAAGCATACACACAGTGCTAAAGAAGATAACTTCCTATGTTTAGTTTAATTTACATGGTATGAATAAGGAACTAGGTTGTACAACTAAAGACTGAAATTGAGAAGGACAAACTTATGTTTATGTACTTCTTCGTTATAAACTTTGAACAAGCAATTTGATGCAGACGACAAAAATAAACAGCATTTGCATTCATAGCTATCCAAATATACACAACAAAGTTTGAAGGCTCGAGGAGGACAAACTTACATTAGTAGTGAAGACCAGCTCTATAAAGCCCTTGTCCATACTGATGGGGTGGCAATTCGAGAAGTTTACCGCACACTCTTCTTCACGAGCATTGCCTTTATTCTACATTTTGTTAAGAGTAAATATAGATCTGAAAATATAGGAACAAATGGCGATTATTTAACCTAAGATGCAGAGTACAAATGTAAATACAGCATACGGGCAAAAGGCACTGACAAGAGCAATGCAGAGCTAAACTTCTTCAGTAACATTGGTTTTATTCAATATTTTGGCAAGAGTAAATGTAGATCTGATGTGTAGAAAATGGAGGGCAAGGGAAAATAAGCAGCAAAGTGTACATGAAGAACTAGCTGACAATATAAGTACAGTGATTAAGGATAGCAGATACTTACAAGAATAATGCAGAACTAAATTTCTTCATAAGCATTGGGTTTATTCTACATTAATGCAAGCATTAATATAGATATGATAATTTGGATCGAACAGTGGATAAGCAAGCTATAATGCACAATGATGTCACATAATCCACCAGGTATGAATGTAAGTATAGCGATAGGACAATAGGTACTCACAAGAGCAAAGCAGCGACCAGCATAGTTGTGATATCCTAGGTTTTGCGGCGCTGGTTCTATCGCCAATATACGTGGGGTGCTATATGATTTCTCCGGTAGCACCACCTTTTCAAGGACTTTTCTTGTACTCCTTCAGGTTCTGCAATCACCCTCTTCCTTTTGGATGTCTGAAACACAAGAACATGGGGGGGGGGGGGGGGGGGGGGGGGGGGGGGGGGGGGGGGGGGGGGGGGGGGGGGGGGGGGGGGGGGGGGGGGGGGGGGGGGGGGGGGGGGGGGGGGGGGGGGGGGGGGGGGGGGGGGGGGGGGGGGGGGGGGGGGGGGGGGGGGGGGGGGGGGGGGGGGGGGGGGGGGGGGGGGGGGGGGGGGGGGGGGGGGGGGGGGGGGGGGGGGGGGGGGGGGGGGGGGGGGGGGGGGGGGGGGGGGGGGGGGGGGGGGGGGGGGGGGGGGGGGGGGGGGGGGGGGGGGGGGGGGGGGGGGGGGGGGGGGGGGGGGGGGGGGGGGGGGGGGGGGGGGGGGGGGGGGGGGGGGGGGGGGGGGGGGGGGGGGGGGGGGGGGGGGGGGGGGGGGGGGGGGGGGGGGGGGGGGGGGGGGGGGGGGGGGGGGGGGGGGGGGGGGGGGGGGGGGGGGGGGGGGGGGGGGGGGGGGGGGGGGGGGGGGGGGGGGGGGGGGGGGGGGGGGGGGGGGGGGGGGGGGGGGGGGGGGGGGGGGGGGGGGGGGGGGGGGGGGGGGGGGGGGGGGGGGGGGGGGGGGGGGGGGGGGGGGGGGGGGGGGGGGGGGGGGGGGGGGGGGGGGGGGGGGGGGGGGGGGGGGGGGGGGGGGGGGGGGGGGGGGGGGGGGGGGGGGGGGGGGGGGGGGGGGGGGGGGGGGGGGGGGGGGGGGGGGGGGGGGGGGGGGGGGGGGGGGGGGGGGGGGGGGGGGGGGGGGGGGGGGGGGGGGGGGGGGGGGGGGGGGGGGGGGGGGGGGGGGGGGGGGGGGGGGGGGGGGGGGGGGGGGGGGGGGGGGGGGGGGGGGGGGGGGGGGGGGGGGGGGGGGGGGGGGGGGGGGGGGGGGGGGGGGGGGGGGGGGGGGGGGGGGGGGGGGGGGGGGGGGGGGGGGGGGGGGGGGGGGGGGGGGGGGGGGGGGGGGGGGGGGGGGGGGGGGGGGGGGGGGGGGGGGGGGGGGGGGGGGGGGGGGGGGGGGGGGGGGGGGGGGGGGGGGGGGGGGGGGGGGGGGGGGGGGGGGGGGGGGGGGGGGGGGGGGGGGGGGGGGGGGGGGGGGGGGGGGGGGGGGGGGGGGGGGGGGGGGGGGGGGGGGGGGGGGGGGGGGGGGGGGGGGGGGGGGGGGGGGGGGGGGGGGGGGGGGGGGGGGGGGGGGGGGGGGGGGGGGGGGGGGGGGGGGGGGGGGGGGGGGGGGGGGGGGGGGGGGGGGGGGGGGGGGGGGGGGGGGGGGGGGGGGGGGGGGGGGGGGGGGGGGGGGGGGGGGGGGGGGGGGGGGGGGGGGGGGGGGGGGGGGGGGGGGGGGGGGGGGGGGGGGGGGGGGGGGGGGGGGGGGGGGGGGGGGGGGGGGGGGGGGGGGGGGGGGGGGGGGGGGGGGGGGGGGGGGGGGGGGGGGGGGGGGGGGGGGGGGGGGGGGGGGGGGGGGGGGGGGGGGGGGGGGGGGGGGGGGGGGGGGGGGGGGGGGGGGGGGGGGGGGGGGGGGGGGGGGGGGGGGGGGGGGGGGGGGGGGGGGGGGGGGGGGGGGGGGGGGGGGGGGGGGGGGGGGGGGGGGGGGGGGGGGGGGGGGGGGGGGGGGGGGGGGGGGGGGGGGGGGGGGGGGGGGGGGGGGGGGGGGGGGGGGGGGGGGGGGGGGGGGGGGGGGGGGGGGGGGGGGGGGGGGGGGGGGGGGGGGGGGGGGGGGG
Organism: Thinopyrum obtusiflorum; assembly: GCA_036873465.1. Taxonomy (NCBI): domain Eukaryota; kingdom Viridiplantae; phylum Streptophyta; class Magnoliopsida; order Poales; family Poaceae; genus Thinopyrum; species Thinopyrum obtusiflorum. Next base: position 38,729 of record JAAAWM010011544.1, read on the forward strand.
GGGGGGGGGGGGGGGGGGGGGGGGGGGGGGGGGGGGGGGGGGGGGGGGGGGGGGGGGGGGGGGGGGGGGGGGGGGGGGGGGGGGGGGGGGGGGGGGGGGGGGGGGGGGGGGGGGGGGGGGGGGGGGGGGGGGGGGGGGGGGGGGGGGGGGGGGGGGGGGGGGGGGGGGGGGGGGGGGGGGGGGGGGGGGGGGGGGGGGGGGGGGGGGGGGGGGGGGGGGGGGGGGGGGGGGGGGGGGGGGGGGGGGGGGGGGGGTGTAAACCCTTGTGTGCTATCACTGGATTCTGATGAGAGAGCCCATGTGTGCTATAATATGGTGAGTAGATTAATATAATCTGGCACAACTACACAAAAAAATAGGCTCCCTGTTGGGAGCTCCAGATGTAAGGATAGTTGGCAGATGATAGGTTCATAATATACCGTATAGAAAGTTTATTGACAAACCATGATAACGAGAGCGCACAACCACTAGGCAGATCATAGTGTAGGTCATAGGGGTACACCATAACCACCATAAATAAATCAGGAAAGCGGAATTAGCTGGAAACTACAGGGTTTTGCCGCTACTATTATGCAGCCTATCGATCACCTACAGGCCAGCTCTATTCATCTAAAGGTGCATAGCTGTTACTATCAGTCTAGTCTATCAAAGATCACGCGGCTCCCACCATTTTTGGGATATTATGGCAGACCAACTCGAAGTGTGAAATCATGTAGTAGAACCAGCCCAACAGAGCTGTCGACTGCAGATGTCCCTGCCCCCTTCCTGACAAGGAACATACTGTACTTACTAAAGAAGAACAGAAGAGGAACATGTTAAAGAATAGAAGGGGAAGCATATTATTGAGATTTCCCTTCTTTCTATACAATGTTGGTTGCCCACCCATGATGAATCAGAGCGCCCAAAGAAATGCCATTCCATGATGTCTCTCTATATGTGGCCATATGCATTTGGCAACTCAAGTGGGAGCATTAGCTAACCAATTAAATGTGTGTCTATTAGCTAATGTCAGTATCATATCACATTCGTATTTGAAGAACCGGGGGGGGGGGGGGGGGGGGGGGGGGGGGGGGGGGGGGGGGGGGGGGGGGGGGGGGGGGGGGGGGGGGGGGGGGGGGGGGGGGGGGGGGGGGGGGGGGGGGGGGGGGGGGGGGGGGGGGGGGGGGGGGGGGGGGGGGGGGGGGGGGGGGGGGGGGGGGGGGGGGGGGGGGGGGGGGGGGGGGGGGGGGGGGGGGGGGGGGGGGGGGGGGGGGGGGGGGGGGGGGGGGGGGGGGGGGGGGGGGGGGGGGGGGGGGGGGGGGGGGGGGGGGGGGGGGGGGGGGGGGGGGGGGGGGGGGGGGGGGGGGGGGGGGGGGGGGGGGGGGGGGGGGGGGGGGGGGGGGGGGGGGGGGGGGGGGGGGGGGGGGGGGGGGGGGGGGGGGGGGGGGGGGGGGGGGGGGGGGGGGGGGGGGGGGGGGGGGGGGGGGGGGGGGGGGGGGGGGGGGGGGGGGGGGGGGGGGGGGGGGGGGGGGGGGGGGGGGGGGGGGGGGGGGGGGGGGGATCACATACGGATGTATATAGATACATTTTAGAGTGTAGATTCACTCATTTTTTCCCGTATGTAGTCCATGGAGGAATCTCTACAAAGGCTTATATTTAGGTAAGGAGAGAGTACTTACAAAAGAAGAACAGAAGAGGAGCATGCTAAAGAAGAGCAAGCAGATTTTGGATAATAAAATGTTGGTTGGCCACACATGATGAACCAGAGTGCATAAAGAATGCAACTCCCTGTTGTCCCTCGATATGTGGCGCATGTGCTTTTCGAAAGTAAAGTAGGAACATTAGCTGACTAATTAAACAGTATCCGTTTTAGTACATGTCAACATCATATCAGATTCGTATTTGAGCAACTAAGTTTGGACTTATGAGTGGCATGTTGTTTAGCTTGATGGGTTGAGGAGCAGTGCTTGCAGGTACGTCTCGAAGCACCTACGATAATAGTACTGAATATATGGGCATGTCTACATGCAAGTCGCCTGACTTTCGTCATTTGGGTTAGTCGACCATTTCAGGCGATTGGATGAAGATCCTATGTCTCCTAACCGTTCTTCTTCTTCGCCTCTTATTCTTCCCCTAAAGACCACCGCACGGGCCGCCGGCCAAACCATCGACCCCCGCCCTCCACACCATAGCCCGATGACAGCCCCCCACAACCACTGTCCCCACCCAAAACCCTAAGATAGATAATGGGGCAGCCCTCCGGCGAGCCCCTTCCTTCCCTCCGACGAACTCCCAAAAACGGACTGGCCCCAATTTGAAATTCAGTCGACTGTCATTTAAGCTAATGTGGAATATAAAAAGGGAAAACCATAAGCATTGCGAGTATAGTGGTGCGCGTGCCATGGCGGATCTGAATTTGCAAATCAGACAAAGGCAACTTCGCAACCAATGTTTAGTTTCAACTAACAAGTAAGATTATAAGTGATGGACAAGAAATCACAGTAAAGCAGTGGCCATCTATTTTCTTGCTGAGATAAATAACTTCAGCAGATACGAAAGAGTACCGCCTCTGGTGTGGCACCATGTAAGCATCTGCTGAGGCATTGAGGGTGCTGCGGTAGCGATGGCTGTCAGTAGTGTGGAAGCAGATCTAGGAGGGCAGACGGTGGTGGCGAGAGAAATATCCTGGCGCGGTGGACGAGACGGTCGTACGAGCGGCCTCAACAAGGTGGACGACGGCGCGGATGAAGCGACAGGACGCGATGCAAGGATCCTGGTCCGAAGCCGTGGATGAGAGAGGTCGATCTCTTATAATGGACGATAGTGTCGGGGTATCAGCTCCGGCATGGTAGAGGAGGACGGCGGTGGATGGGGTGGCGGACGGAGGAGACTGCGGTGGAGAGGGTGTTTTGGCGCCCACGGAGTACGAATGGGGAAATGGAGGGAGAGAGGAAGGGGAACCATGTCTTCAGGGCACGCTTGTCTCAAATGCGAGGAAATTTACAAACTTAGCCCCCGTTTAAAATTTCCTACATCACAGCAATATTAGTCGGTTGGGGATAGAACGGTAATCTCACATACACCGAATATTTGCCGACGGAGATTCCGGCTGACGAGAGTTTGTTTTGGCGCCCACCGTGTATGAATCGGGGAGGGAGGTGAGAGGCGATTTCGGCCGAGGAGAAACTGTGTTTTAGCGCCCACCGTGTATGAATCCGGGGAGGTGAGAGGTGGAGGCGGTTATGTCATGTTTGAGTGAAATTACAAGCCTACCCCTATCAAAACCTATAGAAATCGAGCCGATAGGCTTTGCGTGTCAGGGATAGGCAGTAATTTCTATCTTGCAGATTTTGGTTTCGGGTGGTTACTGCGAGTTTCCCCGCTTTGTTCAAATTTTTGCAGAGAAAGAGTGCACGTTTACCGTGCCAACTCAATTCGAATCTAGTTTGTATTTATTTTTTCGGGCAGGGTCCATTTTGTATTCGAATACAAATCTATATACATCATTTTTTATATATACTTTTGAAAGAACAACACCTTTTATACATAAATATGGTTTACAAATGGCATGATCTCAGATTCATAAGGCTGGATCCATCTTAATTTAGATTTTTCAAATATTTGAAACCACTTTATGTTGAAATCCATCATGTTTTCCTACTGTTTTTTTATAATGTTTTTATCTATAATAATGCTTTTTGGAGTAATTCTAATGCCTTTTCTCTCATAATATGCAAGGTACACACAAAGAGGGAGAATTCCGGCAGCTAGAAATCTGGACCTGAAAAAGCTACATCAGGCTACCTATTCTGCACAACTCCAAATGAGCTGAAACTTTACGAGGATTTTTTATGGAATAAATAAGAAATATTGGAGCCAATAAGTACCAAAGGGGGCCCATCAGGTGGGCACAACTCAAGCCGGCAATCTGACCCATGGGTTTGTGCGCCCATGGGCACCCGACCCGAATGGGTAGGGTATGGATTGTCGACTTTGCCCATGGGTCTTACCCATGGGTAACCCGATTAGTCATGGGTAGGGTATGGGTATAGGTTTATGCCCATGGGTCACCCGATTAATATAAACAATTAAATAAATAAATTATTATGCATTATATTTGACCTTTGTAATATGAGTATATAGTAGTAACATGTAACGAACATCGCTGGTAGCAGTCACACACAAGAAAAGGGGCACACACACAACTAATTGGTCCATACGAACAGAACCATCAGCCAATCCATTTAGGCCATTCCCACGTATGGTAAGGCCCAAATATGGGTTCAGCTATTGGCCCAGGCAAAATCATTAGTTGCAGGCAGCAGCACAACACACGGTGCATTTGGCCCATAGAGCTAAAAGCCTGCGCAACGTAACACATCTACTACAAATAAACGAAGGACTAAATCCTTTAGTACCACCTTGCCTATTCGACGGCATGAGAGGGAAGCTTTGCCTATAAAACAAAAGGTGCTGATTTGTCATCCCCTGGTACTGAGTTCGCTCCTAGCTACATTCAAAATAAAATTTATAACGACCAAAAAAATTAATAAAAATAGTTTAATAGCGCTAGACCCGATGGGTTCGGGTTGCCCGATGGGTACGGTCGTGGGTTTAATTCTAGACCCATGGGTAGGGTCGTTGGTTTATATAGGACCCAATTATTAAACGGGCATGGGTTTGGTAAAGGTCAACCCGACCAAACCCGACCCGATTGCCAGGTTGAGGCACAACCCACCTGGGCGCGCCAGGGAGCCCAGGCGCGCCCTGGTGGGTTATGCTCACCTCGGCCCACCTCTAGTGCCCATCTTCTGGTATATAAGTCATATTGACCTAGAAAAAATCAGGAGGGGACTTTCGAGATGAAGCGCTACCGTCTCGAGGTGGAACTTGGGCAGGAGCACTTTTGCCCTCCGGCGGAGCGATTCTGCCGGGGGAACTTCCCTCTCTGAGGGGGAAATCATCGTCATCATCATCACCAACAACTCTCCCATCTTGGGGAGGGCAATCTCCATCAACATCTTCAATAGAACCATCTCCTCTCAAACCCTAGTTCATCTCTTGTGTTCAATCGTGGTACCGGAACTATAGATTGGTGCTTGTGGGTGACTAGTAGTGTTGATTACATCTTGTAGTTGATTACCATATGGTTTGGGGGGGGGGGGGGGGGGGGGGGGGGGGGGGGGGGGGGGGGGGGGGGGGGGGGGGGGGGGGGGGGGGGGGGGGGGGGGGGGGGGGGGGGGGGGGGGGGGGGGGGGGGGGGGGGGGGGGGGGGGGGGGGGGGGGGGGGGGGGGGGGGGGGGGGGGGGGGGGGGGGGGGGGGGGGGGGGGGGGGGGGGGGGGGGGGGGGGGGGGGGGGGGGGGGGGGGGGGGGGGGGGGGGGGGGGGGGGGGGGGGGGGGGGGGGGGGGGGGGGGGGGGGGGGGGGGGGGGGGGGGGGGGGGGGGGGGGGGGGGGGGGGGGGGGGGGGGGGGGGGGGGGGGGGGGGGGGGGGGGGGGGGGGGGGGGGGGGGGGGGGGGGGGGGGGGGGGGGGGGGGGGGGGGGGGGGGGGGGGGGGGGGGGGGGGGGGGGGGGGGGGGGGGGGGGGGGGGGGGGGGGGGGGGGGGGGGGGGGGGGGGGGGGGGGGGGGGGGGGGGGGGGGGGGGGGGGGGGGGGGGGGGGGGGGGGGGGGGGGGGGGGGGGGGGGGGGGGGGGGGGGGGGGGGGGGGGGGGGGGGGGGGGGGGGGGGGGGGGGGGGGGGGGGGGGGGGGGGGGGGGGGGGGGGGGGGGGGGGGGGGGGGGGGGGGGGGGGGGGGGGGGGGGGGGGGGGGGGGGGGGGGGGGGGGGGGGGGGGGGGGGGGGGGGGGGGGGGGGGGGGGGGGGGGGGGGGGGGGGGGGGGGGGGGGGGGGGGGGGGGGGGGGGGGGGGGGGGGGGGGGGGGGGGGGGGGGGGGGGGGGGGGGGGGGGGGGGGGGGGGGGGGGGGGGGGGGGGGGGGGGGGGGGGGGGGGGGGGGGGGGGGGGGGGGGGGGGGGGGGGGGGGGGGGGGGGGGGGGGGGGGGGGGGGGGGGGGGGGGGGGGGGGGGGGAGTGAAGTGCTCTTGGTAAGTGGAAATTGGTAAGGAAAAATTATTACTACGTGCTGAAATTTATTGTCACTTGTTACTATGGAAAACAATCCTTTGAGGGGTTTGTTCAGGGTATCTTCACCTCGATCGGAACCACAATTAGTTACCCCTCAACCTACTGCACCTACTGAAAATATTGAATATGAAATTCCTTCGGGTATGGTAGAACAACTGCTAGCTAATCCTTATACAGGAGATGGAACCGAACATCCTGATACGCACTTGATATATGTGGATGAAATTTGTGGATTGTTTAAGCTTGCAGGTTTACCCGGAGATGAAACTAAGAAGAAGGTTTTCCCTTTATCCTTGAAGGGAAAAACATTGACATGGTATAGGCTATACGATGATATTGGATCTTGGAATTGGAATCGGTTGAAATTGGAATTCCATCAAAAAAATATCCTATGCATCTAGTTCATCGTGATCGGAATTATATATATAATTATTGGCCTCGTGAAGGAGAAAGTATCGCTCTAGCTTGGGGGAGGCTTAAGTCAATGTTATATTCATGCCCCAATCATGAGCTCTCAAGAGAAATTATTATTCAGAATTTTTATGCTCGGCTTTCTCATAATGATCAAACCATGCTCGATACTTCTTGTACTGGTTATTTTATGAAGAAGACTATTGAATTTCGGTGGGATCTCTTAGAAAGAATTAAATGCAACTCTCAAGATTGGGAACTCGATGAAGGTAAAGAGTCAGGTATTGAGCTTAAGTTTGATTGTGTTAAATCTTTTATGAATACTGATGCTTTTCAAAAGTTTAGCACTAAGTATGGACTTGACTCTGAGATAGTAGCTTCCTTTTGTGAATCTTTTGCTACTCATGTTGATCTCCCTAAGGAGAAGTGATTTAAATATCACCCACCTATTAAAGAAGAAATTAAAGAACCAGTAAAAGCTAAAGAAGAAACTATTATTTATAATGTTGATCCAGTTATTCCTACTGCTTATATTAAAAAACCACCTTTCCCTGTTAGGATGAAGGAGCATGCTAAAGTTTCAACTGTGGTCAACAAAAGTTATATTAGAACACCTAAACCAGCTGAACAAATCAAAGTAGAAACTAGTTTTGCTATGGTTAAAGATCTCTTGGTCGATAATATTGATGGGCATGTTATTTACTTCTGTGATGAAGCTGCTAGAATTGCCAAACCTGATGGAAAAGATAAACATAGACCAGTTGTTGGCATGCCTGTTGTCTCAGTTAAGATAGGACATCACTGTTATCATGGTTTATGTGATTTAGGTGCTAGCGTAAGTGCTATTCCTTTTACCTTATATCAAGAAATTATGAATGACATAGCACCCGCTGAGATAGAAGACATAGATGTTACTATTAAACTTGCTAATAGAGACACTATATCACCAATTGGGATTGTTAGAGATGTTGAAGTCTTATGTGGAAAAATGAAATACCCTACTGATTTTCTTATCCGTGGTTCCCCACAAGATGACTTTTGTCCCATTATCTTTGGTAGACCTTTCTTGAACACTGTTAATGCTAAAATAGATTGTGAGAAACAATTGTCGGTGTTAGTTTTGGTGATGAGTCTTGTGAGTTTAATTTTTCCAAGTTTAGTAGAAAGCTTCATGAAAAAGAATTGCCTAGTAAGGATGAAATTATTGGTCTTGCTTCTATTGCTATACCCCCTACTGATCCTTTAGAACAATATTTGCTAGCCCATGAAAATGATTTGCATATGCATGAAAGAAATGAAATAGATAGAATTTTCTTCGAGCAACAACCTCTACTTAAACACAATTTGCCTATTGAAACTCTAGGAGGTCCTCCTCCACCCCAAGGGTGATCCTGTGTTTGAATTAAAACAATTGCCAGACACTTTGAAATATGCTTATCTTGATGAGAAAAAGATATATCATGTTATTATTAGTGCTATTTCAGAACATGAAGAAGAAAGATTATTGAAAGTTCTGAGGAAGCACCGAGCTGCTATTGGATATACTCTTGATGATCTTAAGGGCATTAGTCCCACTCTATGTCAGCACAAGATTAATATGGAACCTGATGCTAAACCCGTTGTTGATCACCAACATTGCTTAAATCCGAAAATGAAAGAAGTGGTAAGAACGGAAATATTGAAACTTCTGGAAGCAGGTATAATCTATCCTATAGCTGATAGTAGATGGGTAAGTCTCGTTCATTGTGTCCCTAAGAAGGGAGGTATTACTGTTGTTCCTAATGATAAGACTGAACTTATTCCACAAAGAATTGTCACAAGCTATAGAATGGTAATTGATTTTAGAAAATTAAACAAAGCAACTAGAAAAGATCATTACCCTCTGCCTTTTATTGATCAAATGCTAGAAAGATTATCTAAGCACACACATTTTTGCTTCCTTGATGGATATTCTGGCTTTTCACAAATACCTATTTCTCAACCTGATTAAGAAAACACCACTTTTACTTGTCCTTTTGGAACTTATGCTTATAGAAGTATGCCTTTTGGTTTATGCAATGCACCTGCTACCTTTCAACGATGTATGACTACTATATTCTTTGATTTTTGTGAAAAGATAGTTGAGGTTTTCATGGATGACTTTTCTGTTTACGGGAAGTCTTTTGATGATTGTTTAAGCAATCTTGATTGAGTTTTGCAGAGATGCGAGCAAACAAATCTTGTCTTGAATTGGGAGAAGTGCCACTTTATGGTTAATGAAGGCATTGTTTTGGGCCATAAAATCTCTGAAAAAGGTATTGAGGTGGACAAAGCTAAGGTTGATGCAATTGAGAAAATGCCATGTCCTAAAGATATCAAAGGTATTCATAGTTTCCTTGGTCATGCTGGTTTCTATAGGAGATTTATCAAAGACTTTTCTAAAATTTCTAGGCCTCTTACAAATCTTTTGCAAAAGGATACTCCTTTTGTTTTTTATGATGATTGTTTAGAAGCCTTCGAAACACTCAAGAAAGCCTTAATTACTGCACCTATTGTTCAACCACCTGATTGGAACTTGCCTTTTGAAATTATGTGTGATGCTAGTGATTATGATGTTGGTGTTGTTCTAGGACAAAGAGTTGATAAGAAACTAAATGTTATCCATTATGCTAGTAAAACTCTAGACAGTGCCCAACAAAATTATGCTACTACTGAAAAGAATTGTTAGCAGTGGTGTTTGCTTGTAATAAATTTAGATCCTACATTGTTGATTCTAAAGTGATTGTTCACACCGATCATGCTGCTATAAAATATCTTATGGAAAAGAAAGATGCTAAACCTAGACTCATTAGGTGGGTTCTCTTGCTACAAGAATTTGATTTGCATATCACTGATAGAAAAGGAGCTGAAAACCCCGTAGCTGATAACTTGTCTAGGCTTGAAAATATTCTTGATGACCCACAACCTATTAATGATAGCTTTCCTGGTAAACAATTAGCTGCAATAAATGTTTCTCACAGTACTCCTTAGTATGCTGATTATGCTAACTATATTGTTGCTAAATACATACCGCCTAGCTTCACATACCAACAAAAGAAAAAATTCTTATATGCTTTAAGACATTACTTTTGGGATGACCCACATCTTTATAAAGAAGGGGTAGACGGTATTATTAGATGTTGTGTACCTGAGCATGAACAGGAACAAATCCTACGGAAATGTCACTCTGAAGCTTATGGAGGACATCATACGGGAGACAGAACTACTCACAAGGTATTGCAATCTGGTTTTTATTGGCCTACTCTCTTCAAGGATGCCCGTAAGTTCGTCTTATCTTGTGATGAATGTCAAAGAATAGGTAATATCGGTAAGCGTCAAGAAATGCCTATGAATTAATGCGTTACTCTGTTCTTATGAACTTAATACTCCAGATGCAGGCAGGAGTTAGTCGATGTGTGGAGTAATAGTAGTAGATGCAGGCAGGAGTCGGTCTACTTGATACGGACGTGATGCCTATATTGCATAATCATTGCCTTGGATATTGTCATAACTTTGCGCTTTTCTATCAATTGCTCGACGGTAATTTGTTTACCCGCCGTATTATTTGCCTTCAAGAGAGAAGCCTCTAGTGAAACCTATGGCCCCCGGGTCTATTTTCCTCATTATATTTTCAGATCTACATATTAAAAATACCAAAAATACCTTGCTGCAATTTATTTACTTTTAGTAATCTTTTACATCTATCTCTATCAGATCTCACCTTTGCAAGTGACCGTGAAGGGATTGACAACCCCTTTATCGCACTGGGTGCAAGTGTTTGATTGTTTGTGTAGGTGCATCTATTGGGGACTTGCATGTTTCTCCTAATGGATTGATACCTTGGTTCTTAACTGGGGGAAATACTTATCTCTACTGTGTTGCATCACATTTTCCTCTTCAAGGGAAAAACCAACGCAAGCACAAGAAGTAGCAGGAAGAATTTCTGGCGTCGTTGCCGGGGAGATCTATGTCAAGCCTACCAAGTACCCATCATAAAACTCTCATCTCTTGCATTACATTATTCACCATTTGCCTCTCATTTTCCTCTCCCCCACTTCTAAAACGTCTTCGGAAAAATACAAAAAGATTTGCCTTTTTATTCGCCCTTCTTCCGTTCGTCTTTTTGTTTGCTTTTTGTCTGCTCGTGTGTTAGATTGCTTACTTTGTCATGATGACTCAAGAGAATACCAAGTTGTGTGACTTTTCCAATACTAATAATAATGATTTTATTAGTACTCCGATTGCTCCCGCCACTAGTGCGGAATCTTATGAAATTAATGCCGCTTCGCTGAATCTTGTTATGAAAGATCAATTTTCCGGCCTGCCTAGTGAAGATGCCGCATCCCATCTAAATAATTTTGTTGAGTTGTGTGATATGCAAAAGAAGAAAGATGTGGATAATGATATAGTTAAATTGAAGCTATTTCCGTTCTCACTACGAGATCGAGCTAAAACTTGGTTTTCATCTTTGCCTAAAAATAGTATTGATTCATGGAATAAGTGTAAAGATGCTTTTATTTCCAAGTAATTTCCTCCCGCTAAGATCATCTCCCTTAGGAATGATATTATTAATTTTAAGCAACTTGATCATGAACATGTTGCACAATCTTGGGAGAGGATGAAATTGATGATACGAAATTGCCCTACTCATGGTTTAAATCTTTGGATGATTATACAAAAAAATTATGCCGGATTGAATTTTGTTTCTGGAAATCTTTTAGATTCGGCCGCGGGAGTTACTTTTATGGAAATTACTTTAGGAGAAGCTACTAAACTCCTAGATAATATTATGGTTAATTATTCTCAATGGCATACCGAAAGATCTTCTACTAGTAAAAAAGTGCATGCGATTGAAGAGATCAATGTTTTGAGTGGAAAGATGGATGAACTTATGAAATTATTTGCTAGCAAGAGTGCTCCTATTGATCCCAATGATATGCCTTTATCAACTTTGATTGAGAATAATAATGAATCTATGGATGTGAATTTTGTTGGTAGGAATAATTTTGGTAATAACGCGTATAGAGGTAATTTCAACCCTAGGCCGTTTCCTAGTAATTCCTCTAATAATTATGGTAATTCCTACAACAATTCTTATGGAAATTATAATAAAATACCTACTGATCTTGAGAGTAGTATTAAAGAATTTATGAGTTCGCAAAAGAATTTCAATGCTTTGGTTGAAGAAAAATTGCTTAAGATTGATGATTTGGCTAGGAAAGTGGATAGAATTTCTCTTGAGATTGAATCATTGAAAATTAGATCTATGCCACCCAAGCATGATATTAATGAGTCTCTCAAAGCTATGAGAATTTCCATTGATGATTGAAAAGAAAGAACCGCTAAGATGCGAGCTAAGCGAGATTGGTATGTAAAAGCGTGTTCTTCTAGTTTTTGTGAAAATAATGATGAGGATCTTAAAGTGATTGATGTGACTCCTATTGAATCTTTGTTTTCTAATATAAATCTTGATAAATATGGGACTGGAGATGAGTCAACTTTAGCTCGAAGGCGTCCTAATAATTCGGAGTTTATAGATCTTGATGCAAAAATTGATAAAAGTGGGATTGGAGAGCTCAAAACTTTAAGTAGCGATGAACCCACTGATACGTCTCCAATGTATCTATAATTTTTTATTGTTCCATGCTATTATATTATCTATCTTGGATGTTTTATATGCATTTATGTGCTATTTTATATGATTTTTGGGACTAACCTATTAACCTAGAGCCCAGTGCCAGTTTCTGTTTTTTCCTTGTTTTTGAGCTTCGCAGAAAAGGAATATCAAACAGAGTTCAATTGACCTAAAAATTTACGGAGAATATTTTTGGAAAATATAAAAAATACTGGAACGAAAAGATTTCGGAGAAGAGCCACGAGGCCTCCACAAGGGTGGAGGGCGCGCCCTACCCCCCCGGGGGGGGGGGGGGGGGGGGGGGGGGGGGGGCCCCCCGGGCGCGCCCTCCGACCTTGTGGTTGACTCGTGGACCCCCTTGACTTGTCCCCGATGCCAACACCTCCTATAAATCCCAAAACCTCCAGAACATAACCTAGATCAGGAGTTCCGCCGCTGCAAGCCTTTGTAACCAATCGGGACCCTGTTCCGGCACCCTACCGGAGGGGGAAATCATCATCGGTGGCCATCTTCATCATCCCGACGCTCTCCATGACGAGGAGGGAGTAGTTCACCTTCGGGGCTGAGGGTATGTACCAGTAGCTATGTGTTTGATCTCTCACTCTCGTGTTCTTGATTTGGCATGATCTTGATGTACCGCGAGCTTTGCTATTATAGTTGGATCTTATGATGTTTCTCCCCCTCTACATTCTTGTAATGGATTGAGTTTTCCCTTTGAAGTTATCTTATCGGATTGAGTCTTTAAGGATTTGAGAACACTTGATGTATGTCTTGCATGTGCTTATCTGTGGTGACAATGGGATATTCACGTGATCTACTTGATGTATGTTTTGGTGATCAACTTGCGGGTTCTGTGACCTTGTGAACTTATGCATAGGGGTTGGCACACGTTTTCGTCTTGACTCTCCGGTAGAAACTTTGGGGCACTCTTTGAAGTTCTTTGTGTTGGTTTGAATAGATGAATCTGAGATTGTGTGATGCATATCGTATAATCAAACCCGCGGATACTTGTGGTGACATTGGAGTATCTAGGTGACATTAGGGTTTTGGTTGATGTGTGTCTTAAGGTGTTATTTTAGTATGAACTCTAGGGTTGTTTGTGGCACTTATAGGAATAGCCCAATAGATCGATCAGAAAGAATAACTTTGAGGTGGTTTTGTACCCTACAATAATCTCTTCGTTTATTCTCCGCTATTAGTGACTTTGGAGTGACTCTTTGTTGCACGTTGAGGGATTGTTATATGATCTAATTATGTCATCATTGTTGAGAGAACTTGCACTAGTGAAAGTATGAACCCTAGGCCTTTTTTCGAAGCATTGCATTACCGTTTTTGCTCACTTTTGTTAGTTGCTACCTTGCTGTTTTTATATTTTCAGATTACAAAAACCTATATCTATCATCCATATTGCACTTGTATCACCATCTCTTCGCCGAACTAGTGCATCTATACAATTTACCATTGTATTGGGTGTGTTGGGGACACAAGAGACTCTTTGTTATTTGGTTGCAGGGTTGTTTGAGAGAGACCATCTTCATCCTACGCCTCCCATGGATTGATAAACCTTAGGTCATCCACTTGAGGGAAATTTGCTACTGTCCTACAAAACTCTGCACTTGGAGGCCCAACAACGTCTACAAGGATAAAGTTGCGTAGTAGACATCAAGCTCTTTTCTGGCGCCGTTACCGGGGAGGTTAGTGCTTGAAGGTATATCTTTAGATCTTGCAATTGAATCTTTTAGTTTCTGGTTTTATCACTAGTTTAGTTTATAAAAGAAAACTACAAAAAATGGAATTGAGGTTGCCTCATATGCTTCATCTTTTTAATGTCTTTAGTGAAAATGATGGAAAGGAAAATTGTGCTCAAGTGTTAGAAGAAGAAGTCTATAAAATGGTTGGCACTAAATTTTTGAATGATGAGCATGATTGCAATGTTGTTAGTGTGAATTCCTTGAATATCCAAGATGCTAATGATATGCAAAGCCATAAGCTTGGGGATGCTATGTTTGATGAAGATGATATTTTTATTCCCCCAAGTTTTGATGAGAATATTTGCCTCCTATTTATGATGATTATATTGATGAAAGTGGGTTTGGAAGACTGTCAACTCTAGGTACTAATGATCCCACTATTTTGGAGGGTGTTGAATCTTTTCACAATATTGATAAAAGTGGATTTGGAGAGGTCATGACTTTATTTAGTGATGAGTCCACTATTTCGGAAGAGGTTCCAATTGATTATGACAAAAAAGTTCCTATCTATGATGATTATTGTGATGACATGTATTCTATAAAGAATAATGATAACCATGAAACTTGTCATCTTAATTTTAATTTCCAATCCCATGATAGTTATTTTGTTGAGTTTGCTCCCACTATTATTCATGAGAAGAAATTTGCTTATGTGGAGAGTAATAAAATTTCTATACTTGTGGATCATGAAAAGAATGATTTATGTGAAAGTTATATTGTTGAATTCATTCATGATGCTACTGAAAATTATTATGAGGGAGGAATATATGCTTGTAGGAATTGCAATAATATCAAGTTTCCTCTCTATGTGTTGAAAATCTTGAAGTTTTGCTTGTTTTGCCTTCCTATGCTAGTTGATTCTTGTTCCCATAAATTTTTTGCTCACAAAATCCCTATGCATAGGAAGTGGGTTAGGCTTAAATGTGCTAGTCATATTATTCATGATGCTCCCATTATGTTTCAATTCTTATCTTTTATGTGAGCATCATTGAAATCATCATGCCTAGCTTAAAAGGCATTAAAAAAACACTTGTTGGGAGACAACCCAATATTTACCCCTACTATTTTTGTGTGTTCACATGATTAAGCTACTGTAGTAATCATGTTTTATAGCTTTTGTTTCAATAAAGTGCCAAGTAAAGCCTTTGGGATAGTGTGGATGATAGTTGACTTGATTCTGTGCAAAAACAGAAACTTTTGCGCCCAGTCCCAGAATTGTTAAAATTCACTGGAGTGTGTAAACACTCTGAATTTTTTACACAAGATTGATATACAAATTGTCTACGTTGTCCTAATTTTTCAGAATTTTTGGAGTTACAGAAGTATGATTTCAATTCAGATCTTTACAGACTGTTCTGTTTTTGACAGATTCTGTTTTCGATGCATAGTTTGCTTGTTTTCTAGTTTCTATGGCGTATATTGCTTAATATAAATTATAGAAATATTTGGGTACAGTAGGCATCATGTGAGAAAAATTATGAATCTTGTCTTGATAGTACCAAAGTGAATGATTTGTTCTATTATACTAACGGATCTCACGAAGGTTTTGTTAAGTTTTGTGTGATTGATGTTTTCAAGTTTTGGGTGAGATATCCATATGAGGAGAATAAGGAGTGACAAGACCCTAAGCTTGGGGATGCCCAGGGTGTAACACCCCATGTACTTAGTAACAATGATCACCCTTAGTTAATGCCATGTCAGTAAGATTAACAGTGCCTAATCATCATTTGCATCATATTGCATTTCAACTCCTAGTTCAAACTTCAATTAAATTCAAAGTGAAAAATAAAAGTTGTTCAAAACAGAAACTAAAATGCTCATTAAATAACAAATATTCCAGAGACAATTCTAAAACTGTAACCAACAATTAATAAATTAGTTTAGTGACCCTAACAGTGTCAAAACAGCAATATTTAATACCATTTTGTTTTATAAAATTGCAAATGAAGTCATATTGTCTCCAAACCAATTTCTGGCAGTAATAGATAATACATAGCATTTAATGGGCTAAGTCACATATTTTGTAAAAGTCCTCTAGTGGCTTAGGAATTTGCAAAACAGAAAAGGATAAATAAAAACAGAAAAGAAATAAAACAAAATAAAAAGAAAAAGAAAAATCCCCCCTGGCCCAACTGGGCCACGGCCCAGCCAGCAGCCTACCAGGCCGGCCCACGGCGCCCCCCCTATATGGCCTCGCCACCCCCAAACCCTAGCCCAACCGACCCCCACTTCCCCCATCGCTCTCCCCTCCCCCTCCCCGATCCAGATCGGATCGGGCCGACACCGCCGACGCCCGACGCCGTCGCCTCGCCGTCCGGCACCGCCCCGACCCTGTCGTCGCCTCATCCCCGTCCTCCTCCTCGACAGCCCGCTGCCCTTGACCCTACACCTGTGGTGAGGCCCCCGGCCTCTGCCTCATCTCCTCCTCTCCCCCCTGTGCACGCCGCGGTCCTCGCGTGCGCCCCCGCACCGACCCGCGCCCGTCCGCTCGCGCTCACCGTCGAGTGGCCGCGCCCGCACCTCGCGTCCCCGAGCTCCCCTGCCTCGTCCCCTGGTCGCGCGCCCGCGCCCTGGCCGTGCTCCGTTCGTGGGCCCATCCGCGCGTGGCCTCCCCTGCTCCCGCTGCTTCCGCCACTCGCACCGCAGCTCCTCGCTCGCCGCGGCTTCTTCCCTCGCACCACGTTCAACCTCGCCTCGCTCGCGCCTGACCCAGACCGCTCCCGCCCGCCTGACGTCACGCGCACTCGCGCCCGCGCACCGCGGCGCCCTGACTACGACCTGCGCCCCTCGCCGCACGCGCTCCGGCCCCCGCTCACGGCCGCCACCGCCCCGCGTCGTCCCGATGTTCCCTTGACCGCACCGGCGCCCCACCCGCGCTCGCCTACGCCGGCCGCCGCCTCCACCGCGGTCCCTCGCTGGCCGCCGCCCGGACTCGCCCCAGTCGGGTGCCCACTAACCTGGCGCCCGCGCCCGTTCGCCCGCTAACCCAGTGCCCGCTAAGCCCCTGGCCCAATGACGAACAGGGCCCACGCCCCAGAACGATTTAAAAGAATTAAAAGAAAAAATAGATAAATATTAACTAATTAGTTAATTAAATAATTAATTAACTTAACTAATTCTGTTTAATTAAACTAATTAATTAGTTAGCCTAATTAAACTGTAATTAATTTAATTAAACCCTAATTAACCTAAACAGTCAATGACAGGTGGGACCCACACGTCAGTTTGACTAGGTCAACTGCACTGGACTACTGATGTCAGCATGATGTCATGCTGATGTCATCATTTACTGTTCTAGATAATGTTGGATTAAATGATTAAATAAATTCCAGAAAATAATTAAATCTTTATAAATCATATAAAATAAACCGTAGCTCAGATGAAATTAATTTATACATGAAACTTGCTCAGAACGACGATACGAATCTGAATACGCCCTCCGTATTCCTGTCAGATGCCCCTAACTATATGAACATGGAATTTTTAGACCGATTTCAATAAATGAATAGTGCTCAACTTTAATAAAATAAATCCGAATAAATTCCTAATTTAACTAACTCATTTAGTTAGGCAGTAGAACATCTTGGCATAGCATTTAGGCATGTCATACATATTGTTTGCATCTTTGCCGTGAATTTATTGTTTCTCTCCCCCACCTTCTCTCTCGATAGACGCCGAGACCAATGCCGTTACAGCTGAGTACAACTACGCTCCAGACGAGCAGCCCGTTGACGACCCCTCCTTCTTGCCAGAGCAACCAGGCAAGCCCCCCCCTTTGAGCATCCAGATATCACCCATTCCATTTCTCCTGATTGCATTAGATTTTGCTACTGTTAATGTTTGCTCCTATTCTGATGCATAGCCTACTTTTGTAACCTGTTTATTGTTACCTTACCTGCCTATGTTAAACTGTTTAGTATAGATTGGTAGTGAGCCATCAGTGGCCCCCACCACCTTACCCTTGTTGCCCCTGCTTGATCATCGATGACTCGATCAGTATGATCGTCGAC
The DNA here is from genome assembly GCA_036873465.1 of Thinopyrum obtusiflorum. NCBI lineage: Eukaryota > Viridiplantae > Streptophyta > Magnoliopsida > Poales > Poaceae > Thinopyrum > Thinopyrum obtusiflorum. The sequence continues at coordinate 56,653 of JAAAWM010011544.1, forward strand.
CAGAGACCGACACATCACCTCACCCCCTTAGTTGTATGACTCTGCATAGTTACTCTCGAGTGCCGAGGGTGATACCTCGTAACGCACTCCTGGTGAATACTCTGCAGTGTAGCTGTTCGGTCGTGGTCATCGAGGGTGATTCCTCCTTCTCCACTTTCGATACGACTTTGTCATGCAACCCCTTAGTGTGAACCTCGAGGGTGATGCCTCATACGTTCACCCTGATGATTTCATCGAGTGGAATCCACCGAGGGTGATTCCTCGGGGTTTCCCCCTTGATGTTATGACCACACAGTTACTTTGACCTTTGTTACAGGCGGGTCGACCCTGATAGGTACCAGCAGGGGATCTTTGATGTCGGGTGTGCCGGATGGGCACTCGAGTGTGATATTGTGGCGGAGCTTCAGAAACTCTGATCGTCTCCGCGTGTTACTAAATCAGCCTATCGGATTTGGGTGTTTGATCTGAGTGGGTCATCGTGCCCTTTACGCACTACCACCACGCGGGATAATGGTTATGGGGCCCTCTGCGTTGTATGTTTCTCCCGAAAGCTCATCAGACATCACGGTTCACCGTGCGGGCTGATTGTTGGGGTTGGGCTGGATACTTCACTGACGAGTTTAGTGTCGCACCTGCTCCCCGGCCAGTCACGCAATGCGCAGGAGCGCCCGGGGCGATGGCCCAAGACCCCTGGGTGCATAGGTTAGTCCGGTGTGCTGACCTCTCTGCTGAGCCTAGGTAGAGCGTTGCTTCGTGTCGATCTCCCGAGGACAGGCATTACCCAGCAAGTGTGTCCGGCCAGAGGTGATCGAGCGTGTTGGGTAACAGTAGTGCACCCCTACAGGGAAGAATGATCTATCGATAGCCGGTCCTACGGTAAAGGACGCTCAGTTTGTGTATCCCGATCTATTACTTGAACTGGATACTTGTTACTTAATTGAAGTTCTGGGATCGCTTTCTCGCAGGGAGTCGAGGAAGGATCTCTAGGCTTACTTCAACATGTTTGCTTAATAAAATGCTATTCTACTCTCTTCTACAGCTGCAAGATGATGCCTTCATGCAGATGATTGAAGATGCTAGTCTTCAGTAGGACTAGGCCTTCTCTCTATTCTGGCATTTTCTGCAGCCCAGTCCATACAACTTGTCCCCCTTTGATAATGTTGCATATGTAGTGTAGATCCTTGCTTGCTAAGTACTTCAGATGAGTACTCACGGTTGCTTTGTTACCTCTTTTTCCCCCATACCCCTTTTGATGATACATCAGACGATGGAGCCCAGGAGCCAGATGCCACCGCAGGAGCTTACTACCAGGAGGGTCCAGACGGCACGTACTACTGGATTGATCCAGCCGACCAGGAGTAGGATCGGAGGCTCCCAGGCAGGAGGCCTACGCCTTTCGATCTAGAGTCGTTGTTTATGCTAGCCTTCTTAAGGTAAACCTTGGCTAACTATGTCTGTACCCAGATATTATTTGTATAACTGACTTATGTATTCGGATCCTCGTGATCCCTGGTCTGTAATATTGTGGATCTCCATTTATTTGTGTTAGAGTTGTGTTATAATATCTTCCCATGAGTCCCTGTGCTTGATCGTGCACGTTTGCGTGTATGATTAGTGCACGATTGAGTCGGGGGCGCCACAAGTTGGTATCAGAGCCGACTGCCAGTAGGAAGCCCCCTTCCAATTCCTTGGTCGAAGTTGAGTCTAGACATCGAAAAACTAATTTACTAACTTGGTTGTGTGGCTTACAGGCCCACGTCACCAACTGGGTGGTATTAGGAACTTTTATTCCTCATCTATACTCTGGGACTCTGATCTCTCTTCTATTCGGGTTAAATAAATTTTACTAATGCTGACACTTAGGATCTCGTAAATCCCGTCTACCCGGAGAGCTGGATATCTGTGCGATTTCCCTGTCATTGATCTGATTAGTCTGATAATCATTTTTCTTTCCATTGTTTTGTTTAACGTTTCTCTCCGAGTTGTATTAAACTTCTCATTGTCATTTGACAACCCTGAATTTCCTCTATTTCAGATGGATCGTTTGTTTCCACCACGTCCTATGACGCAGCTTGTGCTTCGCACTTTGGCTCATGATGCCCCTGGTTTTCCAGCTGTCCTGGTCGCCCTCCTGACCAGACTTGGCTACCGCTGGTACCCCGAGTACATGTTCTATGAGGATTACCGCAAGTTTAACCAGGAGCAGTACCATGCTGATGTTCGTATCTATGATGACTCAGACACTGAGCTGCACCTTTTCCACGGTATCGGCGTGACGATTGAGATGGTAGTCCATGATGCCGCCCACTCTGCTATCGCACGTCTCTGAGGAGAGTTTAGCAGTATCTTGGATGACTCTGAGTTCCGATACATTTCGTATACCCCTGCTGGAGATGCTACTGGATACTACACAGCTATCTATGCCCCGTACGAGCCTCGTCGCTACGATCCGCGAGTTCTGATTCAGTGCACTCAGGCTCTGGATCGCACTATTTGGGCTCTTGCCGTCGAGTTGGTTGCCACTCGAGCACGTCTCTACGATGCTATGATGCAGTTGCTACCAGCTGTTCGTGCAGGGATACATCCGAAGCACATCCTTTACCCGCGCAGGACTTAGATGTATGCTGGTATTGATTGGCCTACTGTTAGAGGTCACACACCTACACGTGGACCTCTTCTGTCAGCTCGAGACCGGATTCTGCATCAGAGTGCACATGGAGCGCAGGATCCTTCCGCGATGAACGTTCGTCACCCGCACTTGCAGTTACCCTGTTTCAGTGGTTTTCCCCGACGTTGATGTAGCCTTTGCTATGTCTCATTGTGTACTTCCTTACCGCGTGCCTGCGCGCCACCTAGCATGTCTAGCTTTTAAATTTGCGCCGTTATGCTGTCAGCATGTAACCGACTCTGTGTATGGATCTGTATGTCTTAATTGACTACTGTTAAGTATCTATTACACTGCTTAATTATTGTCGTGTTACATCATGATTGTCGCTAAACACTCATGATTGCTTTTACTAAACTACCCCTGTTGAAACTTAGCAGGATGGTTAGACCAGGTGGTCGTGGTCGTGGTCGTGCCCCTGAACGCCCACCACCGCTAGATTATATGGCAGCTATGATGCAACAATTCGAGCTCAACCGTTAGTTCATGACTGGAATCATGGCTCAGTTTCCGCATCAGAACAACCAGAACCAGAACCCTGCTTCAATAACTTTGACAAAGTTTATGCGACTCAACCCCACTCAGTTCCGCAACTCTGACAAGCCACTGGATGCTAATGACTGGCTCTGCGACATCACTCATGAGATGGAGTCTGCTAATGTCGCCCCTGCCAACTTCGTCACCTTCGCAGCCTTTTTCCTAAAGGGTCCTGCTGCTCAATGGTGGGACACACACAAGCGTACACTGCTTGCTGGAACAGTAGTTACCTGGCCTGAGTTCCAGGCTGCCTTTCGTGCTCGATATATTCCTCCGGGAATTATGGACCGCATGAAGACCTAGTTCCGCAACCTCACTCAGGGCAACAAGACTATCGAAGCTTATCAGCGGGAATTCCTTGACCTGTCTCGCTATGCTGAAGAAGACATCGCCACGGATGCTCGTAGACAAGAGAAGTTCTATAATGGACTCCACCCAGACCTCGAGCTTGCACTTGCTGCTCAAGACTTCAACGACTTTTCTACTCTTGTGAACAAGGCTATTCTGGTTGAGACCGCTCAGATGAAGCATAAGGACTCACAGAAGCGCTATCGTGATGCTGGCTCATCTTCGGGCTCAGCACAGAAGCGTTGAGTCTAGATTCCCAACAACGTGTTCCGTCCAGCTACCTCTATGTCAAGGAACAACTATGCTGCACCACGTCTGCCTCCTCCACCACCGAGGCAACAAAGAGCTCAAGTTGTTCCACACAATGCTCCTCTTCGTCCTGAAGATGGTCTGTGCTTCAAGTGCCGTAAACCAGGTCACCTTGCTAAGGACTGCCGCCAGGCTCAGAATCAGTTGGCTTTCCCTTGTACTGGCCGTGGCAATGGTCGTGGCAACAATCAGGCCCACAACTATAATATTGGGTCTGCTGCTCATGGTCGTGGACATGCTTACAACATTGATATTGAAGAAGTCCAGGATCAACCTACTACCGTGATGGGTACCCTTCTCATTAACTCAGTACCTACTTCTGTATTATTTGATTCAGGAGCATCGCATTCATTCATGTTCGAAGCATTTGCATTATCTCATGACATTGCATTCGAAAAGATGAATCTACCAGTAGTTGTTCATACCCCTGGAGGTCATTGTCACACCAGACTGTTCTGTTTTTGACAGATTCTATTTTCTAAGTGTTGTTTGCTTATTTTGATGAATCTATAGCTAGTATCAGGGGGTATGAACCATGGAAAAGTTGGAATATAGTAGATATGACCAATATAAATAAAGAATGAGTTCACAACAGTACCAAAAGTGGTGATTTATTTTCTTATACTAACGGATCTCACGAGTTTTCTGTTGAGTTTTGTGTTGTGAAGTTTTCAAGTTTTGGGTAAAGATTTGATGGACTATGGAATAAGGAGTGGAAAGAGCCTAAGCTTGGGGATGCCCAAGGCACCCCAAGGTAATATTCAAGGAAAACCAAGAGCCTAAGCTTGGGGATGCCTCGGATGGCATCCCCTCTTTCGTCTTCGTCTATCGGTAAATTTACTTGAGGCTATATTTTTATTCACCACATGATATGTGTTTTGCTTGGAGCGTCTTGTATGGGGGGGGGGGGGGGGGGGGGGGGGGGGGGGGGGGGGGGGGGGGGGGGGGGGGGGGGGGGGGGGGGGGGGGGGGGGGGGGGGGGGGGGGGGGGGGGGGGGGGGGGGGGGGGGGGGGGGGGGGGGGGGGGGGGGGGGGGGGGGGGGGGGGGGGGGGGGGGGGGGGGGGGGGGGGGGGGGGGGGGGGGGGGGGGGGGGGGGGGGGGGGGGGGGGGGGGGGGGGGGGGGGGGGGGGGGGGGGGGGGGGGGGGGGGGGGGGGGGGGGGGGGGGGGGGGGGGGGGGGGGGGGGGGGGGGGGGGGGGGGGGGGGGGGGGGGGGGGGGGGGGGGGGGGGGGGGGGGGGGGGGGGGGGGGGGGGGGGGGGGGGGGGGGGGGGGGGGGGGGGGGGGGGGGGGGGGGGGGGGGGGGGGGGGGGGGGGGGGGGGGGGGGGGGGGGGGGGGGGGGGGGGGGGGGGGGGGGGGGGGGGGGGGGGGGGGGGGGGGGGGGGGGGGGGGGGGGGGGGGGGGGGGGGGGGGGGGGGGGGGGGGGGGGGGGGGGGGGGGGGGGGGGGGGGGGGGGGGGGGGGGGGGGGGGGGGGGGGGGGGGGGGGGGGGGGGGGGGGGGGGGGGGGGGGGGGGGGGGGGGGGGGGGGGGGGGGGGGGGGGGGGGGGGGGGGGGGGGGGGGGGGGGGGGGGGGGGGGGGGGGGGGGGGGGGGGGGGGGGGGGGGGGGGGGGGGGGGGGGGGGGGGGGGGGGGGGGGGGGGGGGGGGGGGGGGGGGGGGGGGGGGGGGGGGGGGGGGGGGGGGGGGGGGGGGGGGGGGGGGGGGGGGGGGGGGGGGGGGGGGGGGGGGGGGGGGGGGGGGGGGGGGGGGGGGGGGGGGGGGGGGGGGGGGGGGGGGGGGGGGGGGGGGGGGGGGGGGGGGGGGGGGGGGGGGGGGGGGGGGGGGGGGGGGGGGGGGGGGGGGGGGGGGGGGGGGGGGGGGGGGGGGGGGGGGGGGGGGGGGGGGGGGGGGGGGGGGGGGGGGGGGGGGGGGGGGGGGGGGGGGGGGGGGGGGGGGGGGGGGGGGGGGGGGGGGGGGGGGGGGGGGGGGGGGGGGGGGGGGGGGGGGGGGGGGGGGGGGGGGGGGGGGGGGGGGGGGGGGGGGGGGGGGGGGGGGGGGGGGGGGGGGGGGGGGGGGGGGGGGGGGGGGGGGGGGGGGGGGGGGGGGGGGGGGGGGGGGGGGGGGGGGGGGGGGGGGGGGGGGGGGGGGGGGGGGGGGGGGGGGGGGGGGGGGGGGGGGGGGGGGGGGGGGGGGGGGGGGGGGGGGGGGGGGGGGGGGGGGGGGGGGGGGGGGGGGGGGGGGGGGGGGGGGGGGGGGGGGGGGGGGGGGGGGGGGGGGGGGGGGGGGGGGGGGGGGGGGGGGGGGGGGGGGGGGGGGGGAAAGTTGAAAAGGTTTGAGAACATCAAAAGTATGAAACAATTGCTTGGCTTGTCATCGGGGTTGTGCATGATTTGAATACTTTGTGTGATGAAGATGGAGCATAACCAGACTATATGATTTTGTAGGGATAGCTTTCTTTGGCCATGTTATTTTGAGAAGCCATAATTGCTTTATTAGTATGCTTGAAGTATTATCGTTTTTATGTCAATATTAAACTTTTGTTTTGAATCTTATGGATCTGAACATTCGTGCCACAATAAAGAAAATTACAAGGATAAATATGTTAGGTAGCATTCCACATCAAAAATTCTGTTTTTATCATTTACCCACTCGAGGACGAGCAGGAATTAAGCTTGGGGATGCTTGATACGTCTCCAACATATCTATAATTGTTTATTGTTCCATGCTATTATATTATCTGTTTTGGATGTTTTATATGCATTAATATGCTATTTTATATTATTTTTGGGACTAACCTAGAGCCCAGTGCTAGTTTCTGTTTTTTCTGTGTTTTTGAGTTTCGCAGAAAAGGTATACTAAACGGAGTCCAAAGGGAATAAAACTTTCACGATGATTTTTCTTGGACCAAAAGACACAAGAAGGACTTGGAGTCCAAGTCAGAAACCCTTGGAGTAGACAACAAGCCAGGGGGGCGCGCCCTAGGGGAGCACCCCTAGGGCTTGTGGCCTCCCCAAAGACCCCCTGACCTACTTCTTCCTCCTATATATTCACATATATTCCAAAACCCTCAGAAGCATCCATGAAAACACTTTTCCACCGCCGCAACCTTCTATACCCATGAGATCCCATCTTGGGGCCTTTTCTGGCATCCTGCCGGAGGGGGATTCGATCACGGAGGGCTTCTACATCAACTCTATTGCCCTTCTGATGAAGCGTGAGTAGTTTACCACAGACCTATGGGTCCATAGCTAGTAGCTAGATGGCTTCTTCTCTCTCTTTGCTTCTCAATACCATGTTCTCCTCGATGTTCTTGGAGATCTATCCGATGTAATCTTCTTTTGCGGTGTGTTTGTCAAGATCCGATGAATTGTGGATTTATGATCATCTTATCTATGAATATTATTTGAATCTTCTCTGAATTCTTATATGCATGATTTGGTATCTTTGTATTTCTCTTTGAATTATTGGTTTAGTTTAGCCAACTAGATTGGTTTTTCTTGCAATGGGAGAGGTGCTTAGCTTTGGGTTCAGACTTGCGTGATTTCACCCAGTGACATAGTAGGGGTAGCGAGACACGTATTGTTTTGTTGCCATCGAGGATAACAAGATGGGGTTTTCATCATATTGCTTGAGTTTATCCTGCTACATCATGTCATCTTACTTAATGCATTACTCTGTTCTTATGAACTTACTACTGTAGATGCAGGCACGAGTCGGTCGATGTGTGGAGTAATAGTAGTAGATGCAGGCAGGAGTCGGTCTACTTGATATGGACGTGATGCCTATATTGCATAATCATTGCCTTGGATATTGTCATAACTTTGCGCTTTTCTATCAATTGCTCGACAGTAATTTGTTTACCTGCCGTATTATTTGCCTTCAAGAGAGAAGCCTCTAGTGAAACCTATGGCCCCCGGGTCTATTTTCCTCATTATATTTTCAGATATATATATTAAAAATACCAAAAATACCTTGCTGCAATTTATTTACTTTTATTTACTTTTAGGTTTTAGTAATCTTTTACATCTATCTCTATCAGATCTCACCTTTGCAAGTGACAGTGAAGGGATTGACAACCCCTTTATCGCGTTGGGTGCAAGTGTTTGATTGTTTGTGTAGGTGAATCTATTGGGGACTTGCGTGTTTCTCCTACTGGATTGATACCTTGGTTCTTAACTGAGGGAAATATTTATCTCTACTGTGCTGCATCACCCTTTCCTCTTCAAGGGAAAAACCAACGCAAGCTCAAGAAGTACCAATGTAGGTATTGTCATCTTTGGTATGCAATCCATAAGTAGCTCTCATAATAGATTCATATGGCAACTTAATTTTCTTTCTTGGAAAGTGTTCCATGCCCTTCCTTAACGGAAATTGAAATCTAATGTTTCCTCCTTTCATATCAATAATTGCACCAATCGTTCTAAGGAAAGGTCTACCAAGAATAATAGGACATGTAGGATTGCAATCTATATCAAGAACAATGAAATTATTGGGCACATAATTCCTATTTTCAACAATAAGAACATCATTAATCCTTCACATAGGTTTCTTTATAGTGGAATCCATAAGATGCAAATTTAAAGAACAATCATCAAATTCACGAAAACCTAGCACATCACATAAAGTTTTTGGAATCGTGGAAATGCTAGCACCCAAATCACACAAAGCATGGCACTCATAATCTTTAATATTAATCTTAATAGTAGGTTCCCACTCACCATAAAGTTTTCTAGGAATAGAAACTTCCAATTCAAGCTTTTCTTCAAAAGATTTCATCATAGCATCAACGATGTGTTCAGTAAAAGCTTTATTTTGATTATAAGCATGAGGAGAATTCAACATGGATTGCAACAAGGAAATACAATCTATCAAAGAACAATTATCATAATTAAATTCCTTGAAATCCAAAAGAGTGGGTTCATCGCTACTTAAAGTTTTGACCTCTCCAATCCCACTTTTATCAATTTTTGCATCAAGATCTATAAACTCCGAATCATTGGGACGCCTTCTAGCTAAAGTTGACTCATCTCCAGTCCCATATTTATCAAGATTTATATTGTAAAACAAATATTCAATAGGAGTCGCATCAATCACTTTAAGATCTTCATCATTATTTTCACAAAAGCTAGAAGAACACGCTTTTACAAACCAATCTCGCTTAGCACGCATCTTAGCGGTTCTTTCTTTACACTCATCAATGGAAATTCTCATAGCTTTAAGAGACTCATTAATATCATGCTTGGGTGGCATAGATCTAATTTTCAAAGAATCAATCTCAAGAGAAATCCTATCCACGTTCCTAGCCAAATCATCAATCTTAAGCAACTTTTCTTCAACCAAAGCATTGAAATTCTTTTGCGAACTCATAAATTCTTTAATACTATTCTCAAGATCAGAGGGCATCTTATTAAAATTTCCATAAGAATTGTTGTAGGAATTACCATAATTATTAGAGGAATTACTAGGAAACGGCCTAGGGTTGAAATTACCTCTATACGCGTTATTACCAAAATTGTTCCTACCAACAAAATTCACATCCATAGATTCATTATTATTCTCAATCAAAGTAGAAAAAGGCATATCATTAGGATCAATAGGAGCACTCTTGCTAGCAAATAATTTCATAAGTTCATCCATCTTTCCACTCAAAACATTAATCTCTTCAATCGCATGCACTTTTTACTAGTAGAAGATCTTTCGGTATGCCATTGAGAATAATTAACCATAATATTATCTAGGAGTTTAGTAGCTTCTCCTAAAGTAATTTCCATAAAAGTACCTCCCACGGCCGAATCTAAAAGATTTCTAGAAGCAAAATTCAATCCGGCATAAATTTTTTGTATAATCATCCAAAGATTTAAACCATGAGTACGGCAATTTCATATCATCAATTTCATCCTCTCCCAAGATTATGCAACATGTTCATGATCAAGTTGCTTAAAATTCATAATATCATTCCTAAGGGAGATGATCTTAGTGGGAGGAAATTACTTGGAAATAAAAGCATCTTTACACTTATTTCATGAATCAGTACTATTTTTAGGCAAAGACGAAAACCAAGTTTTAGCATGATCTCGTAGTGAGAACGGAAATAGCTTCAATTTAATGATATCATTATCCACATCTTTCTTCTTTTGCATATCACACAACTCAATGAAATTATTTAGATGATATACTATTTTGCATATCATGTCACATATTTTGATTGCATGTGATGTTTATCTTTTATGCATCTTATTTTGCTTAGTATGGCGGTAGCATTATAAGATGATCCCTTCACTAAATTTCAAGGTAAAAGTGTTCTCCCTGAGTATGCACCATTGCTACAGTTCATCGTGTTGAGACACCACGTGATGATCGGGTGTGATAGACTCTACGTTCACATACAACGGGTGCAAGAAAGTTCTGCACATGCGGAATACTTGGGTTAAACTTGACGAGCCTAGCATGTACAGACATGGCCTTGGAACACTGGAGACCGAAAGGTCGAACGTGAATCATATAGTAGATATGATCAACATAGAGATGTTCACCATTGATGACTACCCCATCTCACGTGATGATCGGACATGGGTTAGTTGATTTGGATCACGTATCACTTAGATGACTTGAGGGATGTCTATTTAAGTCGGAGTTCTTAATTAATTTGATTAATTGAACTTAATTTATCATGAACTTAGTCCTGATAGTATTTGCAAATTATGTTGAAGATCAATATCTCACGTAGTAGCTCCCCTATTTTTGATATGTTCCTAGAGAAAGCTAAGTTGAAAGATGATAGTAGCAATGATGTGGACTGGGTCCATGATCTGAGGATTATCCTCATTGCTGCACAGAAGAATTATGTCCTTGATGCACTGCTAGGTGACAGACCTATTGCAGGAGCAGATGCAGACGTTATGAATGTTTGGCAAGCTCGATATGATGACTACTTAATAGTTTAGTGCACCATGCTTTACGGCTTAGAACCGGGACTTCAAAAATGTTTTGAACGCCACAAAGCATATGAGATGTTCCAAGAGCTGAAATTGGTGTTTCAGACTCATGCCCGTGTCGAGAGGTATGAGACCTCTGACAAGTACTTTGCCTACAAGATGGAGGAGAATAGCTCATCCAGTGAGCATGTGCTCAGAATGTCTGGGTACTACAATCGCTTGAATCGAGTGGGAGTTAATCTTCCAGATAAGATAGTGATTGACAGAGTTCTCTAGTCACTATCACCAAGCTACTAGAACTTCATGATGAACTATAAAATGCAAGGGATGATGAAAATGATTCTCGAGCTCTTCGCGATGCCAAAATCGGTGAACGTAGAAATCAAGAAAGAGCATCAAGTGTTGATGGTTAACAAGACCACTAGTTTCAAGAAAAAGGGCAAAGAGAAAGAAAGGGAATTTCAAGAAGAATGGAAAGCAAGTTGTCACTCCCATGAAGATCTTCTACTGCAAAGGGAATGGTCACTAGAAGCCCAAAGCTGGACCTAAGCCTGAAACTGAGTGCTTCTACTGCAAAGGGAATGGTCACTAGAAGTGGAGCTACCCCAAATACTTGGCGGATAAGAAGGATGGCAAAGTGAACAAAGGTATATTTGATATACATGTTAATGATGTGAACCTTACGGGGGGGGGGGGGGGGGGGGGGGGGGGGGGGGGGGGGGGGGGGGGGGGGGGGGGGGGGGGGGGGGGGGGGGGGGGGGGGGGGGGGGGGGGGGGGGGGGGGGGGGGGGGGGGGGGGGGGGGGGGGGGGGGGGGGGGGGGGGGGGGGGGGGGGGGGGGGGGGGGGGGGGGGGGGGGGGGGGGGGGGGGGGGGGGGGGGGGGGGGGGGGGGGGGGGGGGGGGGGGGGGGGGGGGGGGGGGGGGGGGGGGGGGGGGGGGGGGGGGGGGGGGGGGGGGGGGGGGGGGGGGGGGGGGGGGGGGGGGGGGGGGGGGGGGGGGGGGGGGGGGGGGGGGGGGGGGGGGGGGGGGGGGGGGGGGGGGGGGGGGGGGGGGGGGGGGGGGGGGGGGGGGGGGGGGGGGGGGGGGGGGGGGGGGGGGGGGGGGGGGGGGGGGGGGGGGGGGGGGGGGGGGGGGGGGGGGGGGGGGGGGGGGGGGGGGGGGGGGGGGGGGGGGGGGGGGGGGGGGGGGGGGGGGGGGGGGGGGGGGGGGGGGGGGGGGGGGGGGGGGGGGGGGGGGGGGGGGGGGGGGGGGGGGGGGGGGGGGGGGGGGGGGGGGGGGGGGGGGGGGGGGGGGGGGGGGGGGGGGGGGGGGGGGGGGGGGGGGGGGGGGGGGGGGGGGGGGGGGGGGGGGGGGGGGGGGGGGGGGGGGGGGGGGGGGGGGGGGGGGGGGGGGGGGGGGGGGGGGGGGGGGGGGGGGGGGGGGGGGGGGGGGGGGGGGGGGGGGGGGGGGGGGGGGGGGGGGGGGGGGGGGGGGGGGGGGGGGGGGGGGGGGGGGGGGGGGGGGGGGGGGGGGGGGGGGGGGGGGGGGGGGGGGGGGGGGGGGGGGGGGGGGGGGGGGGGGGGGGGGGGGGGGGGGGGGGGGGGGGGGGGGGGGGGGGGGGGGGGGGGGGGGGGGGGGGGGGGGGGGGGGGGGGGGGGGGGGGGGGGGGGGGGGGGGGGGGGGGGGGGGGGGGGGGGGGGGGGGGGGGGGGGGGGGGGGGGATGGGAGAGTTGTTGGTGATGATGATGATGATGATTTCCCCCTCCGGGAGGGAAGTTCCCCCGGCGGAATCACTCCGCCGGAGGGCAAAAGTGCTCCTGCCCAAGTTCCGCCTCGAGAAAGCAACGCTTCATCCCAAAAGTCCTCTCCTTATTTTTTCTAGGTCAAAATGACTTATATACCAGAAGATGGGCACTGGAGGTGGGCTGCGCTGAGCACAACCCACCAGGGAGCGCCTGGGGGGCCTGGCGTGCCCTGGTGTCTTGTGCTCACCAGGTGGGCCCCCTCCGATAGTTATTTGCTACAGTATTTCTTATTTATTCCATAAAAATTCCTCGTGAAGTTTCAGCTCATTTGGAGTTGTGCAGAATAGGTAGCCTGACGTAGCTTTTTCAGGTCCAAATTTCCAGCTGCCGGAATTCTCCCTCTTTGTGTGAACCTTGCATATTATGAGAGAAAAGGCATTAGAATTACTCCAAAAAGCATTATTATGCATAAAAACATTATAAATAATAGTAGGTAAACACGATGCAAAATGGACATATCAACTCCCCCAAGCTTAGACCTCGCTTGTCCTCAAGCGAAAACCGAAATCGAAAAACATGTCCACATGCTTAGAGAGAGAGAGGTGTCGATAAAAAGAAAATACGGACATAGAAGCATCATGTAAATTATTATAACAGCAACAAACTTAAACATAAAACTTTTATCATAGAACTTTTATCATAGACTTCTCATGAATAAGTAATAATTCATCACAACATCGAGGTATAAAGTATAAACTCTATTGGAAACCAACAAACTATGTTCTCAGTCAACTTTGCAACTACAATTCATCATCTTTTTAGGAAGGGTCACGTATCGGAGCCTTTAGGCAAGTCCACATACTCAACTATCATATAGTCTTCTATGATTGCTAACACTCACCGCATACACATGAGCAAAACGTTTCAACCGGACACATAGAAAGATAGGGGCTTATAATTTCGCCTCCAAACGTATTCACCTCAAGGGTGATGTCAACAATAATAACTCATGCTATCCATATCCAACTAGATATATGTGCCTAGATCTTTCCTCACCACATGATGCTTGCCAAAAGAGAAAAATAAAACGGAAAAGAGAGAAAAACTTTGACTCTTGCATGAAAGTAAATACATAAAAGTAAAAGATAGGCCCTTCGCAGAGGGAAGCAAAGGTTGACATGTGCTTTTTGTTTGTATGCTCAATCCCTTAGTGCAAAAGAATGTCACGTAATATTGCCCTTTGTGATAGCAACCTTTATTATGCAGTCTGTCACTTTTATTCTTTGCCATCACAAGTTCATACAATGCTCAATTTTCTCTTACACTAAATGATCTAACACTTTTAGAAGCAATTTTTATTGCCTTATTGCACCGATGACAACTTACTTGAAGGATCTTGCTCAATCCTTAGGTAGGTATGGTGGACTCTTGAAAATAAGATTTGTGTTTAAGGGTTTTTGGATGCACAAGTAGTATCTCTACTTGGTGCGGAATTTTTGGCTAGCAAAGATGGGGGGCAAGCACCACATGTTGAAGGATCTATGACAATATAACTTCTATGTGAATATGAACAAACATAAATCATTACGTTGTCTTCCTTGTCCAACGTCAACAATTTTGGCATATAATATTTTGATGGGGGCTCACAATCACAAAAGATTTCCAAGATAGTGTATTTGCATGTGAATCTTCTCTTCCCTTATTAATTCTTTCATGAATTGCATCATTGACCAATGCTATGTTTGTCAATCTCCAATAAAATTTTCTACTTACACTTTTCCTTATGTGATGTCATTACTTACCATAAGATTAGCATATGATCTTTTCATTTATTTCCTTTCTTTTTATTGAACATGAAAGTAAAGAAAGCAAAACTCAAACTAAACTTTATTATATATCTCGCACACGATTACAAAGATAGATCACTAAACAAGCACTCGAAAAGAAAGGATCGAACTAAACTTTTATTCATCTAAAGCAAAAGATAACTATGGATCGAACTAAGGTAAATAAAGGCAAAAGATAGTGGAGGTGATACGAGGGGGGGGGGGGGGGGGGGGGGGGGGGGGGGGGGGGGGGGGGGGGGGGGGGGGGGGGGGGGGGGGGGGGGGGGGGGGGGGGGGGGGGGGGGGGGGGGGGGGGGGGGGGGGGGGGGGGGGGGGGGGGGGGGGGGGGGGGGGGGGGGGGGGGGGGGGGGGGGGGGGGGGGGGGGGGGGGGGGGGGGGGGGGGGGGGGGGGGGGGGGGGGGGGGGGGGGGGGGGGGGGGGGGGGGGGGGGGGGGGGGGGGGGGGGGGGGGGGGGGGGGGGGGGGGGGGGGGGGGGGGGGGGGGGGGGGGGGGGGGGGGGGGGGGGGGGGGGGGGGGGGGGGGGGGGGGGGGGGGGGGGGGGGGGGGGGGGGGGGGGGGGGGGGGGGGGGGGGGGGGGGGGGGGGGGGGGGGGGGGGGGGGGGGGGGGGGGGGGGGGGGGGGGGGGGGGGGGGGGGGGGGGGGGGGGGGGGGGGGGGGGGGGGGGGGGGGGGGGGGGGGGGGGGGGGGGGGGGGGGGGGGGGGGGGGGGGGGGGGGGGGGGGGGGGGGGGGGGGGGGGGGGGGGGGGGGGGGGGGGGGGGGGGGGGGGGGGGGGGGGGGGGGGGGGGGGGGGGGGGGGGGGGGGGGGGGGGGGGGGGGGGGGGGGGGGGGGGGGGGGGGGGGGGGGGGGGGGGGGGGGGGGGGGGGGGGGGGGGGGGGGGGGGGGGGGGGGGGGGGGGGGGGGGGGGGGGGGGGGGGGGGGGGGGGGGGGGGGGGGGGGGGGGGGGGGGGGGGGGGGGGGGGGGGGGGGGGGGGGGGGGGGGGGGGGGGGGGGGGGGGGGGGGGGGGGGGGGGGGGGGGGGGGGGGGGGGGGGGGGGGGGGGGGGGGGGGGGGGGGGGGGGGGGGGGGGGGGGGGGGGGGGGGGGGGGGGGGGGGGGGGGGGGGGGGGGGGGGGGGGGGGGGGGGGGGGGGGGGGGGGGGGGGGGGGGGGGGGGGGGGGGGGGGGGGGGGGGGGGGGGGGGGGGGGGGGGGGGGGGGGGGGGGGGGGGGGGGGGGGGGGGGGGGGGGGGGGGGGGGGGGGGGGGGGGGGGGGGGGGGGGGGGGGGGGGGGGGGGGGGGGGGGGGGGGGGGGGGGGGGGGGGGGGGGGGGGGGGGGGGGGGGGGGGGGGGGGGGGGGGGGGGGGGGGGGGGGGGGGGGGGGGGGGGGGGGGGGGGGGGGGGGGGGGGGGGGGGGGGGGGGGGGGGGGGGGGGGGGGGGGGGGGGGGGGGGGGGGGGGGGGGGGGGGGGGGGGGGGGGGGGGGGGGGGGGGGGGGGGGGGGGGGGGGGGGGGGGGGGGGGGGGGGGGGGGGGGGGGGGGGGGGGGGGGGGGGGGGGGGGGGGGGGGGGGGGGGGGGGGGGGGGGGGGGGGGGGGGGGGGGGGGGGGGGGGGGGGGGGGGGGGGGGGGGGGGGGGGGGGGGGGGGGGGGGGGGGGGGGGGGGGGGGGGGGGGGGGGGGGGGGGGGGGGGGGGGGGGGGGGGGGGGGGGGGGGGGGGGGGGGGGGGGGGGGGGGGGGGGGGGGGGGGGGGGGGGGGGGGGGGGGGGGGGGGGGGGGGGGGGGGGGGGGGGGGGGGGGGGGGGGGGGGGGGGGGGGGGGGGGGGGGGGGGGGGGGGGGGGGGGGGGGGGGGGGGGGGGGGGGGGGGGGGGGGGGGGGGGGGGGGGGGGGGGGGGGGGGGGGGGGGGGGGGGGGGGGGGGGGGGGGGGGGGGGGGGGGGGGGGGGGGGGGGGGGGGGGGGGGGGGGGGGGGGGGGGGGGGGGGGGGGGGGGGGGGGGGGGGGGGGGGGGGGGGGGGGGGGGGGGGGGGGGGGGGGGGGGGGGGGGGGGGGGGGGGGGGGGGGGGGGGGGGGGGGGGGGGGGGGGGGGGGGGGGGGGGGGGGGGGGGGGGGGGGGGGGGGGGGGGGGGGGGGGGGGGGGGGGGGGGGGGGGGGGGGGGGGGGGGGGGGGGGGGGGGGGGGGGGGGGGGGGGGGGGGGGGGGGGGGGGGGGACGGGGTTCTCCGCTCCTTTTCTATCAGTGATATGCAAATCAAATTCTTGTAGCAAGAGAACCCATCGAATAAGCCTAGGTTTGGCATCTTTCTTTTCCATAAGATACTTTATCGCAGCATGATCAGTGTGAACAATTACTTTTGAATCTACAATATAGGATCTAAATTTATCACAAGCAAACACCACTGATAGAAATTCTTTTTCAGTAGTAGCATAATTTCTTTGCGCACTGTCTAGAGTTTTACTTGCGTAATGAATAACATTCAGTTTCTTATCAACTCTTTGTCCTAGAACAGCACCAACAGCATAATCACGAGCATCACACATAATTTCAAAAGGCAAGTTCCAATCAGGTGGTTGAAAAATAGGTGCAGAAATTAAGGCTTTCTTGAGTGTTTCAAAGGCTTATAAACAATCATCATCAAAAACAAAAGGAATATCCTTTTGCAAAAGATTTGTAAGAGGCCTAGAAATTTTAGAAAAGTCTTTGATAAATCTCCTATAGAAACCAGCATGACCAAGGAAACTATGAATACCTTTGATATCTTTAGGACATGGCATTTTCTCAATTGCATCAACCTTGGCTTTGTCCACCTCAATACCTCTTTCAGAAATTTTATGGCCCAAAACAATACCTTCGTTAACCATAAAGTGGCACTTCTCCCAATTCAAGACAAGATTTGTTTGCTCACATCTCTGCAAAACTCGATCAAGATTGCTTAAACAATCATCAAAAGACTTCCCATAAACAGAAAAGTCATCCATGAAGACCTCAACAATCTTTTCAAAAAAGTCAGAGAATATAGCAGTCATACATCTTTGAAAGGTAGCAAGTGCATTGCATAAACCAAAAGGCATACGTCTATAAGCATAAGTTCCAAAAGGACAAGTAAAAGTGGTCTTTTCTTGATCAGGTTGAGAAACAGGTATTTGCGAAAAACCAGAATATCCATCAAGGAAGCAAAAATGTGTGTGCTTAGATAATCTTTCTAGCATTTGATCAATAAAAGGCAGAGGGTAATGATCTTTTCTAGTTGCTTTGTTTAATTTTCTAAAATCAATTACCATTCTATAGCCTATAACAATTCTTTGTGGAATAAGTTCATTCTTATCATTAGGAACAACAGTAATACATCCTTTCTTAGGGACACAATGGACAGGACTTACCCATCTACTATCTGCTATAGGATAGATTATACCTGCTTCCAGAAGTTTAAATATTTCCGTTCTTACCACTTCTTTCATCTTTGGATTTAACCGACGTTGGTGATAAACAACGGGTTTAGCATCAGGTTCCATATTAATCTTGTGCTGACATAGAGTAGGACTGATGCCCTTAAGATCATCAAGAGTATATCCAATAGTAGCTCGGTGCTTCCTTAGAACTTTCAATAATCTTTCTTCTTCATGTTCTGAAAGGTTAGCACTAATAATAATAGGATATACTTCTCATCAAGATAAGCATATTTCAAAGTGTCTGGCAATTGTTTTAATTCAAACACAGGATCACCTTTAGGTGGAGGAGGACCTCCTAGAGTTTCAATAGGCAAATTGTGTTTAAGCAGAGGACGTTGTTCAAAGAAAATCTTATCTATTTCATTTCTTTTCGTGCATATGCAAATCATTTTCATGGTCTAGCAGATATTGCTCTAAAGGATCAGTAGGAGGTACAGCAATAGAAGCAAGACCAATAATTTCATCCTTACTAGGCAATTCTTTCTTATGATACTTTCTACCAAACATGGAAAAATTAAACTCATGAGACTCATCACCAAAACTAACACCGACAGTTTGTTTCTCACAATCTATTTTAGCATTAACTGTGTTCAAGAAAGGTCTACCAAAGATAATGGGACAAAAGTTATCTTGTGGGGAACCAAGAACAAGAAAATCAGTAGGGTATTTTATTTTCCCACACAAGACTTCAACATCTCTAACAATCCCAAGTGGTGTGATGGTGTCTCTATTAGCAAGTTTAATAGTAACATCTATGTCTTCTATCTCCGCGGATGCTATGTCATTCATAATTTCTTGATATAAAGTAAAAGGAATAGCACTCACGCTAGCACCTATGTCACATAAACCATGATAACAGTGATCTCCTATTTTAACTGAGACAACAGGCATGCCAACAACAGGTCTATGTTTATCTTTTTCATCGGGTTTGGCAATTCTAGCAGCTTCATCACAGAAGTAAATAACATGCCCATCTATATTTTCAACCAGGAAATCCTTAACCATAGCAACACTAGGTTCTACCTTGATTTGTTTAGCTGGTTTAGGTGTTCTAATATAACTTTTATTGACCACAGTTGAAACTTTAGCATGTTCCTTCATCCTAACAGGGAAAGGTGGTTTTTCAATATAAGCAGTAGGACCAACTGGGTCAACATTATAAATAATAGTTTCATGTTTAGCTATTACCGGTTCTTTAATTTCTTCTTTAATAGGTGGGTGATATTTAAACCACTTCTCCTGATCAACATGAGTAGCAAAAGATTCACAAAAGGAGGCTACTATCTCAGAGTCAAGTCCATATTTAGTGCTAAACTTTTGAAAAGCATCGGTATTCATAAAAGATTTAACACAATCAAACTTAAGCTTAATACCTGACTCTTTACCTTCGTCGAGTTCCCAATCTTCAGAGTTGCGTTTAATTTTTTCCAAGAGATCCCACCGAAATTCAATAGTCTTCTTCATAAAGGAACCAGTACAAGAAGTATCGAACATGGATCGA
Source organism: Thinopyrum obtusiflorum (assembly GCA_036873465.1). NCBI lineage: Eukaryota > Viridiplantae > Streptophyta > Magnoliopsida > Poales > Poaceae > Thinopyrum > Thinopyrum obtusiflorum. The sequence goes on from JAAAWM010011544.1 coordinate 75,917, forward strand.
TCATTATGAGAAAGCCGAGCATAAAAATTCTGAATAATAATTTCTCTTGAGAGCTCATGGTTGGTGCATGAATATAACATTGACTTAAGCTTCCCCCAAGCTAGAGCGATACTTTCTCCTTCACGAGGCCAAAAATTATATATATAATTCCGATCACGATGAACTAGATGCATAGGATAATTTTTTTTGGTGAAACTCCAATTTCAATCGATTCCAATTCCAAGATCCAATATCATCGCATAGCCTATACCATGCCAATGCTTTTCCCTTCAAAGATAAAGGGAAAACCTTCTTCTTAGCTTCATCTCCGGGTAAACCTGCAAGCTTAAATATCCACAAATTTCTTCCACATATATCAAGTGCATATCAGGATGTTCGGTTCCATCTCCTGCATAAGGATTAGCTAGCAGTTGTTCTATCATACCTGAAGGAATTTCATATTCAATATTTTCAGTAGGTGCAGTGGGTTGAGGGGTGACTAATTGTGGTTCCGATCGAGGTGAAGATACCCCGAACAAACACCTCAAAGGATTGTTCTCCATAGTAACAAGTGACAATAAATTTCAGCACATAGTAATATTTTTTCCTTAACAATTTCCACTTACCAAGAGCGCTTCACTCCCTAGCAATGATGCTAGAAAAGAGCCTTGATGACCCACAAGTATATGGGATCAATCATAGTCCTTTCGATAAGTAAGAGTGTCGAACTCAACGAGGAGCAGAAGGAAATGACAAGTGGTTTTCAGCAAGGTAATGTCTGCAAGCGCTGAAATTGTAAGTAGCGAGTAGTTTGATAGCAAGATAATTTGTAACGAGCAAGTAACGATAATAGTAAAAAAAGTGCAGCAAGGTAGCCCAGTCCTTTTGAGGCAAAGGACAGGCCAAAACGGTCTCTTATGATAAGCAAAGCATTCTTGAGGGTACACGGGAATTTCATCTAGTCACATTCATCATGTTGGTTTGATTTGTGTTCACTACTTTGATAATTTGATATGTGGGTGGACCGGTGCTTAGGTGCTGTTCTTACTTGAACAAACCTCCTACTTATGATTAACCCCCTCGCAAGCATCCGCAACTACGAGAAAAGTATTAAGAATAAACTCTAACCATAGCATTAAACTTTTGGATCCAAATCAGTCCCTTACAGAATAGCACATAAACTAGGGTTTAAGCTTCTGTCACTCTCGCAACCCATCATCTAATAACTACTCCACAATGCATTCCCTTAGGCCCAAATATGGTGAAGTGTCATGTAGTCGACGTTCACATGACACCACTAAGGGAATCACAACATATATACCATCAAAATATCGAACACATATCAAGTTCACATGATTACTTGCAACAAGATTTCTCCCGTGACCTCAAGAACAAAAGTAACTACTCACAAATGATAATCATGCTCAAGATCAGAGGGGTATTAAATAACATAATGGATCTGAACATATAATCTTCCACCGAATAAACCATATAGTAATCAACTACAAGATGTAATCAACACTACTAGTCACCCACAAGTACCAATCTGAGGTTCCGAGACAAAGATTGAACACAAGAGGTGAACTAGGGTTTGAGAGGAGATGGTGATGTTGAAGATGTTGATGGAGATTGCCCTCCCCAAGATGGGAGAGTTGTTGGTGATGATGATGACGATGATTTCCCCCTCCGGGAGGGAAGATCCCCTGGCGGAATCGCTCCGTCGGAGGGCAAAAGTGCTCCTGCCCAAGTTCCGCCTCGAGACGGTGGAGCTTCATCCCGAAAGTCCTCTCCTTATTTTTGTAGGTCAAAATGACTTATATACCAGAAGATGGGCACCGGAGGTGGGCTAGGCTGAGCACAACCCACCAGGGCGCGCCAGGGCCTGGCGCGCCCTGGTGTCTTGTGCTCACCAGGTGCCCCCCCTCTGGTGGTTATTTGCTCCAGTATTTCTTATTTATTCCATAAAAATTCCTCGTGAAGTTTCAGCTCATTTGGAGTTGTGCAGAATAGGTAGTCTGACATAGGTTTTTCAGGTCCAGATTTCCAGCTGCCGAAATTCTCCCTCTTTGTGTGAACCTTGCATATTATGAGAGAAAAGGCATTAGAATTACTCCAAAAAGCATTATTATGCATAAAAACATTATAAATAACAGTAGGTAAACATGATGCAAAATGGACGTATTAGTAACTCGAAACGGGAGTTGCAGAATGAACAGAGACTAGTTAAGGGCGAGGTGACGATGTGTGTTGGAAGTGTTTCCAAGATTGATATGATCATCATCGCACACTTCCTCTACCTTCGGGATTAGTGTTGAGCCTAAATAAATGTTATTTGGTGTTTGCGTTCAGCATGAATATGATTAGATCATGTTCATTGCAATACGGTTATTCATTTAAGTCAGAGAATAATTGTTGTTCTGTTTACATGAATAAAACCTTCTATGGTCATACACCTAATGTGAATGGTTTATTGAATCTCGATCATAGTGATACACATATTCATAATATTGATGCCAAAAGATGCAAAGTTGATAATGATAGTGCAACATATTTGTGGCACTGCCGTTTAGGTCATATTGGTGTAAAGCGCATGAAGAAACTCCATGAAGATGGACTTTTGGAATCACTTGATTATGAATCATTTGATACTTGCGAACCATGACTCATGGGCAAGATGACTAAATACTCCGTTATCTAGAACAATGGAGCGAGCTAATGACTTATTGGAAATAATACATACCGATGTATGCGGTCCGATGAGTGTTGAGGCACGCGATGGGTATCGTTATTTTCTGACCTTCACAGATGATTTGAGCAGATATGGGTATATCTACTTAATGAAACACAAGTCTGAAACATTTGAAAAGTTCAAAGAATTTCAAAGTGAAGTGGAGAATCATCGTAACAAGAAAATAAAGTTTCTACGATCTGATCGCGGAGGCGAATATTTGAGTTACGAGTTTGGCCTTCATTTAAATCAATGTGGAATAGTTTCACAACTCACGCCACCTGGAACACCACAGCATAATAGTGTGTCCGAACATCGTAACTGTACTTTATTAGATATGGTGCGATCTATGATGTCTCTTACCGATTTACCACTATCGTTTTGGGGTTATGCATTAGAGACAGCCGCATTCACGTTAAATAGGGCACCATCTAAATCCGTTGAGACGACACCGTATGAACTATGGTTTGGCAAGAAACCTAAGCTGTCGTTTCTTAAAGTTTGGGGTTGCGACACTTATGTCAAAAGGCTTCAGCCTAATAAGCTCGAACCCAAATCGGAGAAGTGCGTCTTCATAAGATACCCTAAGGAAACAATTGGGTACACCTTCTACCACAGATCTGAAGGCAAGATTTTTGTTGCTAAGAATGGGTCCTTTCTAGAGAAGGAGTTTCTCTCGAAAGAAGTGAGTGGGAGGAAAGTAGAACTTGATGAGGTAATTGTACCTTCTCTCGAATTGGAAAGTAGTACATCAGAGAAAATTGTTCCCATGATACCTACATCAACTAGAGAGGAAGCTAATAATGATGATCATGAAACTTCAGATCAAGTTACTACTGAACTTCGTAGGTCGACCAGAGCATGATCTGCACCAGAGTGGAACGGTAATCCTGTCCTGGAAGTCATGTTACTAGACCAAGGCGAACCTACGAACTATGAAGAAGCTATGATGAGCCCAGATTCCGACAGATGGCTTGAGGCCATGAAATCTGAGATAGGATCCATGTATGAGAACAAAGTGTGGACTTTGGTGGACTTGCCCGATGATCGGCAAGCCATAGAGAATAAATGGATCTTCAAGAAGAAGACTGACGCTGATGGTAATGTTACTGTCTACAAAGCTTGACTTGTCGCGAAAGGTTTTCGACAAGTTCAAGGAGTTGACTACGATAAGACTTTCTCACCCGTATAGATGCTTAAGTCCATCCGAATCATGTTAGCAATTGCCACATTTTATGATTATGAAATCTGGCAAATGGACGTCAAAACTGCATTCCTTAATGGATTGCTTAAAGAAGAGTTGTATATGATGCAACTAGAAGGTTTTGTCGATCCTAAAGGTGCTAACAAAGTATGCAAGCTCCAACGATCCATCCATGGACTGGTGCAAGCATCTCAGAGTTGGAATATACGCTTTGATGAGGTGATCAAAGCATATGTTTTATACAGACTTATGATGAAGCATGTATTTACAAGAAAGTGAGTGGGAGCTCTGTAGCATTTCTGATATTATATGTGGATGACATATTGTTGATCGGAAATGATATAGAATTTCTGGATAGCATAAAAGGATATTTGAATAAGAATTTTTCAATGAAAAATCTCGGTGAAGCTGCTTACATATTAAGCATCAAGATCTATAGGGATAGATCGAGACGCTTAATAGGACTTTCACAAAGCACATACCTTGATAAAGTTTTGAAGAAGTTCAAAATGGATCAGTCAAAGAAAGGGTTCTTGCCTGTGTTACAAGGTGTGAAGTTGAGTAAGACTCAAAGCCCGACCACGGCAGAAGATAGAGAGAGAATGAAAGTCATTCCCTATGCCTCAGCCATAGGTTCTATAAAGTATGCTATGCTGTGTACCAGACTTGTTGTGTGCCTTGCCATGAATTTGGCAAGGGGGTACAATAGTGATCCAGGAGTAGATCACTGGACAGTAGGCAAAATTATCCTTAGAGGACCAAGGAAATGTTTCTCGGTTATGGAGGTGATAAAGAGTTCGTCGTAAAGAGTTACGTCCATGCAAGCTTTGACACCGATTCAGATGACTCTGAGTCTCAATCTAGATACGTATTGAAAGTGGGAGCAAATAGCTAGAGTAGCTATATGCAGAGCATTGTAGACATAGAAATTTGCAAAATACATACGGATCTAAATGTGGCAAACCTGTTAACTAAACCTCTCTCACAAGCAAAACATGATCACACCTTAGTACTCCTTGGGTGTTAATCACATGGCGATGTGAACTAGATTATTGACTCTAGTAAACCCTTTGGGTGTTGGTCACATGGCGATGTGAACTATTGGTGTTAATCTCATGGCGATGTGAACTAGATTATTGACTCTAGTGCAAGTGGGAGACTGAAGGAAATATACCCTAGAGGCAATAATAAAGTTGTTATTTTATATTTCCTTATTCATGATAAAGGTTTATTATTCATGCTAGAATTATATTGATCGAAAACTTAAATACATGTGTGAATACATAAACAAACACCGTGTCCCTAGTAAGCCTCTACTAGACTAGCTCGTTGATCAAAGATGGTTAAGGTTTCCTAACCATGGACATGTGTTGTCATTTGATAATGGGATCACATCATTAGGAGAATGATGTTATGGACAAGACCCATCCGTTAGCTTAGCATAATGATCGTTCAGTTTTATTGCTATTGCTTTCCTCATGTCAAATACATATTCCTTCGACTATGAGATTATGCAACTCCCGGATACCGGAGGAATGCCTTGTGTGCTATCAAACGTCACAACGTAACTGGGTGATGATAAAGATGCTCTACAGGTATCTCCGAAGGTGTTTGGTGAGTTGGCATAGATCGAGATTAGGATTTGTCACTCCGAGTATCGGAGAGGTATCTCTGGGCCCTCTCGGTAATACACATCATAAGCTTGCAAGCAAAAGACTAAGGAGTTAGTCACGATGTGATGTATTACGGAATGAGTAAAGAGACTTACGGGTAACAAGATTGAACTAGGTATGAAGATACTGACGATCGAATCTCGGGCAAGTAACATACCGATGGACAATGGGAATTACGTATGTTGTCATAACGGTTCGACCGATAAAGATCTTCGTAGAATATGTAGGAGCCAATATGGGCATCCAGGTTCCGCTATTGGTTATTGACCGAAGAGGTGTCTCCGTCATGTCTACATAGTTCTCGAACCCGTAGGGTCCACACGCTTAACGTTCGATGACGATATATTATTATATGAGTTATGTGATTTGGTGACCGAATGGGGGGGGGGGGGGGGGGGGGGGGGGGGGGGGGGGGGGGGGGGGGGGGGGGGGGGGGGGGGGGGGGGGGGGGGGGGGGGGGGGGGGGGGGGGGGGGGGGGGGGGGGGGGGGGGGGGGGGGGGGGGGGGGGGGGGGGGGGGGGGGGGGGGGGGGGGGGGGGGGGGGGGGGGGGGGGGGGGGGGGGGGGGGGGGGGGGGGGGGGGGGGGGGGGGGGGGGGGGGGGGGGGGGGGGGGGGGGGGGGGGGGGGGGGGGGGGGGGGGGGGGGGGGGGGGGGGGGGGGGGGGGGGGGGGGGGGGGGGGGATAGGATTCCCCCTTCCTTCCCTCTCCCCCGCCCCCCTCTTTCCTTCCCCCTCTGACAAACATGGCAGGGGAGGGCGCGGCTAAGGGCAGGAGACCAAGTAGGATTCGGACCTACTTAGGGCACCCCTTGGCCTCTCCCCTCTCCCTCCCACCTATATATATGAGGAGGGGGGCGCCTAGCACACACCAGATCAATTGTTAGCCGTGTGCGGCGCCCCCCTCCACCGTTTACAACCCCGGTCATATTTTCGTAGTGCTTAGGCGAAGCCCTGCGGAGATTACATCACCATCACCACGCCATCGTGCTGCCGGAACTCATCTACTAGCTCGCCGTCTTGCTGAATCAAGAAAGCGGAGGACGTCACCGAGCTGAACGTGTGCAGAACGCGGAGGTGTCGTGCGTTCGGTACGTACTTGATTGGTTGGAGCGCGAAGAAATTCGACTACATCAACCGTGTTGTGAAATGCTTCCGTTTACGGTCTACGAGGGTACGTAGACACACTCTCCCCCTCGTTGCTATGCATCTCCATGGATAGATCATTGTGTGTGCGCAGAATTTTTTTTGTTTTTCATGCAACATTTCCCAGTACTCTTTACCTTGCGATGGTAATTCCAGGTGAGCAAATAGTCTAGCAATGGCTTCATGCTTTCAGGCTTGTCACTCAGCTAGTCACCTTTGAAGACATGAATTTGGAGACAAAGTGCATCCCATTCCCGTGGATTGTCATCTTTTGCCGTGAAATTCACATGAACAGACCGCAGTTTTTAGATTCACAATTTTACTCATCTAGCACCTCTCTGATCCATGTAAAGGCTCACATTATATTTTGTAAGACATAACATTTCTCATCATATAAGGTCTCTTTGAACTTTAGGCACTCTGATGGTGTAATTCCTTCGATTGACACATCATCCGAATGTTCTTTGACGTATTCCCAGATTACAAACCAGAAAAATATTATACCAAGAAATCAGAGTACGTAGTTCTGGGAATCAATTTACCATTTGTCGGGGGTTGGATGCGACATATGCCAAAGGATGGCTTATCATGGTGGGAGCGAGTAGAACATCGCCGGTGCCCAGAAGCGGGATGAGGCGTAGACACGAACGCCGGCGTACTTTACCCAGGTTCGGGGCTCTCCTAGGAGATAACACCCCTAGTCCTGCTTTGCGGGGTCTCCGCATGATCACTAAGGCACTAGTGCGTACAATGGTGCTCATCGAGCTGTATGCTAGAGGTAGAAGAGAGCAGGGCTCGCTCTCTCCTCTCTCTGAGTGAGTCTAGGTCTAACAGGTTCGGAACCCTTTGCATGGGCGCCCTGGGGGGTTTATATAGGCCTACCCCCCAGGGGTACAATAGTAATCTGGGGGGGGGGGGGGGGGGGGGGGGGGGGGGGGGGGGGGGGGGGGGGGGGGGGGGGGGGGGGGGGGGGGGGGGGGGGGGGGGGGGGGGGGGGGGGGGGGGGGGGGGGGGGGGGGGGGGGGGGGGGGGGGGGGGGGGGGGGGGGGGGGGGGGGGGGGGGGGGGGGGGGGGGGGGGGGGGGGGGGGGGGGGGGGGGGGGGGGGGGGGGGGGGGGGGGGGGGGGGGGGGGGGGGGGGGGGGGGGGGGGGGGGGGGGGGGGGGGGGGGGGGGGGGGGGGGGGGGGGGGGGGGGGGGGGGGGGGGGGGGGGGGGGGGGGGGGGGGGGGGGGGGGGGGGGGGGGGGGGGGGGGGGGGGGGGGGGGGGGGGGGGGGGGGGGGGGGGGGGGGGGGGGGGGGGGGGGGGGGGGGGGGGGGGGGGGGGGGGGGGGGGGGGGGGGGGGGGGGGGGGGGGGGGGGGGGGGGGGGGGGGGGGGGGGGGGGCGGAGATCTCTGCCTATACGGGGCACTGTGGCCACGCCGTGCCTTGGTTATGAGGGGATGGGCTATACTGTAGCCACACCTTGTCTTGTCTTCTTAATGGGGGCGCAGACTTTGAGGGCGTCGTGGGCCACCTGCTAGGAGCCGGCCCGTCTTGGGGCCGTCTTCTGGTGCTTGGCCGTCTTCTGGCAGCCGGCCGTATGAGCCAGCCGGCCACCAGAAGGCAGCGCTTCATCCTTGATGTTCGAGGGGTGCAGCCAGCCCAAGGTCTTGAAATGTTCAGGGACTCGGGTTAGGCTACCCGTGGCCCATTACTCCGACAGTAGTCCCCGAAGCTGGTGAGGCGTCGCGGCCGATAGGTCGAGAAGCCTCAGCAGTTTCTTTCTCCGAATACTCTTGCTGAATGCTTTGTCTGCCTCCTGGTGTGCCGCCTGCTGGGGTTGGGCGTGACCAGGCGGGCTTTGTCTGATAATTTTGAAACGCCAGAGCGGGAACCAGGTGGCGTGCTTGCTAAGCCTCTGGGCATGCCGCCCGCTGCAAGCACGCCACGCGGCGCCAGCTAGCCGGGCCAGCCCGCCAGCCCGCGCACGTGATGGGACGCGACAGCGGGCCGGGTCCGCCATTACTGGGCCTCGGCGCGTGGGCGGATCTGCTGCGGCCGAGGCAAACGGTCGTGATTTCGTGCGGAGTTACTGCGCGTAGTAACTCACGTGATAACCGCGGGGCCGTGGGGTCGTGGGTGCAGTTAAGCCCACGATCCCACGCCCCGCCCCCTCGGCTTCGTAGCCCAGGGGCTATAAGTAGGGGGAGGAGGGGGAGCGGCAGAGCACGCGCGCCCTCCTCTCCCCTTGCCATTTTCGTCTTTCTCCTCTCCCTGCTGCCGTCGCACCTCCGTGCTCCGCCGAGGCGCCGCCGCAGTTCGCTGCCGTCGGTTCCTTCCGCCCCGAGCCTCTTGCTCCGTCGTGGCCTTTGCCTCCGCCGCAGCGCCATTTCTCCGTCTGGCTCGGCCTCCATGGCGCGCGAGAAGGGAGGGGATTGGGATGGCTCGGTCGTGATCGACGACCACCTCGCCTTCCTTCGCGCCACACGGCAGCTGCCCGGCGCGGGCTTCGTCAAGGTGCGCGTGCCACCGGAGAAGGAGATTTCGCCAGCGCCGCAAGGAGGCGAGCAGGTTATCTTCCGCTCGCACTTCCTCCGTGGCTTCGGCCTGCCGGCGAGTGGATTTCTCCGTTCCTTCCTCGACTTCTACCATCTCCAGCCGCACCATTTGATGCCCAACACCGTGATGCTGTTGTCCGCCTTCGTCACGATGTGCGAGGGCTACCTTGGCATCCTCTCCACCATCGAGTTGTGGGGAGCATTCTTCTACACCAAACTGGGCACCTCCACCAAGGAGAAGGCGGCCCAGTGCGGTGCCTTCGTCGCGGTGCGCCGTCCGTCGGGGCAGAATGCCTTCCCCGCCATCAAGCTGTCACAGTCGGTCAAACTGTGGCAGAAATCATATTTTTACATGGAGAACATCGACCCGGCAATCGACTTCATCAACTTGCCGCCC